>JACSYO010001749.1:0-40107 GCA_016806645.1 Ophiodon elongatus | reverse complement strand
CGGTGTAAATTGTCTAATCCTACCCTCTATTTAACGCTTTTCAAAACTTTCCAGGCCCATGAAAAACGCAAGACAATTGCCTGGAACTACGTTTTACCGTGAAATTTGGTTGAGGCAATCTTTGCTATACTTTGTGGACTCCATTGGGAACCAATGAAGATAGGGTAGGCCAGCGGCCATTCTAACAGGATGCTCCCTGAACCCTCAGGACTACCGCAGGACACTTTAAACAATTGGATAGTAATGGTAATGGTAATGAGGAAATGGTGGGTTGAATCAGACCTTAAGCAGCGGTAAAACTAAAGGGTGAAAAAGCTAGATGACAGGCAGATATTGCAGGAATCAACTTGCCCTGTCAGACATGTTATGAACCCTTTCAACCAAAGAGCCATGTAACGAAGAGAGCAAAGTAACTAAGTCAACCCCGAGTACTTCACTCTTTCCATCCAACGAATCTCTTCCATCCGACTGGTTTTCTCTTATTATTCTGTGCCAGCGTGTCCCTGATGGTCTAGTGGCTAGGATTCGGCGCTCTCACTGCCGTGGCCCGTGTTCGATTCCCGGTCAGGGAATTCCAATTTGATGTTACTTAACTTTGGGATATCGTGTTCTTTTCTCAACACAATTTTGGGTCACTGTGATGGTTTATTGACGTCATTTCACATTGTTCTTTTCTGTGCCAGCGTGTACCTGATGATCTAGTGACTAGGATTCGGCAATCTCACCGATTCCCGGAGAGGGAAATCCAATTTGAAAGGATTCAACTTGCCTGTCAGACATGTTATGAATCCTTTCAACCACAGAGCAATGTAACGAAGAGAGCAAAGTAACTACGTAAACCCCAGGTACGTCACTCTTTCCATCCAACTTCTTTTCTGTCAATATCTCCTCATCAGAAAATAAAGTCTTTCAAACTTGTGGAGAATGCGGGTATTGATCCCGCTACTTCTCACATGCTAAGCGAGCACTCTACCATTTGAGCTAATTCCCCTGTACAGAAGCTATTAGGGTAGAGCTGCATAGATCGCCTCCTCTACTCCCTAAATTCCACGCTTTTCCAAACTTTCTAGACCGATGTAAACACTTAGGAAGGTGACCTGGATCGGAATTTTGATATAAAGCAAGTCTACGGCCGATGAGGTGGCGGAGTGGTTAAGGCGATGGACTGCTAATCCATTGTGCTCTGCACGCGTGGGTTCGAATCCCATCCTCGTCGCTGTCCATTTCCCTTTAGTCTGACATGTCATCGGCATAACATTCTCCATTGAGCTCAGATCTTCAAGACCGAAGCAAAATGCAGTATACATGTGAAAACAAAAAGTGTCTCCACCAAACATTACAGATCGTTGAATTAAATCCATGAAAAAAAGGAAAATTGTTGAATATCTTCTTTGTCCACTATTCAGTTGGTAAACAACAGTGATCCACTTCAATAAGTCTTATGGGGAAAAAAACTACGGTTGCTGTCTTCCATTCAACTGGTACAAGAAGTCCTATTGCGTTCTTTAATAAAACATTCTGTTTCCACTAATCACGTACACAGAAGAAACAAAAAGCCACTTGGAGAATGTGGGCGTAAATCCCACTATCTCTGGCATGCGAAGCAAGCACTCTACCATTTGAGCTCATTCACAACTGCAGAAAGCAGGTGGGTAGGCTCGGCGTAAGTTGTCTAATCCTACCCTCTATTTAACGCTTTTCAAAACTTTCCAGGCCCATGAAAAACGCAAGAAAATTGCCTGGAACTATGTTTTACCGTGAAATTTGGTTGAGGCAATCTTTGCTATACTTTGTGGACTCCATTGGGAACCAATGAAGATAGGGTAGGCCAGCGGCCATTCTAACAGGATGCTCCCTGATCCCTCAGGACTACCGCAGGACACTTTAAACAATTGGATAGTAATGAGGAAAACCTGCCTGCAGTTGGTGGGTTGAATCAGACCTTAAGCAGTGGTAAAACTAAAGGGTGAAAAAGCTAGATGACAGGCAGATATTGCAGGGAATCAACTTGCCCTGTCAGACATGTTATGAACCCTTTCAACCAAAGGGCCATGTAACAAAGAGAGCAAAGTAACTAAGTCAACCCCGAGTACTTCACTCTTTCCATCCAACTGGTTTTCTCTTATTATTCTGTGCCAGCGTGTCCCTGATGGTCTAGCGGCTAGGATTCGTCGCTCTCACCGCCGCGGCTGGGGTTCGATTCCCGGTCAGGGAATTCCAATTTGATGTTACTTAACTTTGGGATATCGTGTTCTTTTCTCAACACAATTTTGGGTCACTGTGATGGTTTATTGACGTCATTTCACATTGTTCTTTTCTGTGCCAGCGTGTACCTGATGATCTAGTGACTAGGATTCGGCAATCTCACCGATTCCCGGACAGGGAATTCCACTTTGAAAGGAATCAACTTTCCCTGTCAGACATGTTATGATCACTTGTTATGTCCACTGCCTTTTGGATATAGAAGTTAAAGAGCTTACAGCACCTTGTATTCCCAGGTAGTCTCCCATCCTAGTACTAATCAGGCCCGACTGAACCTAAACCAGGTCATTGATTAACTTTTCAAGAAAATGAAAAAGATAATACGATATTGATTGAATCTATTTCACCTTTACCCACCTTTTTGGATCCATCTCTTTAATCTGGCCTTTTTCTCATATTTGTCTGATCTTACGAGATCAGACGACATCGGGCTTGATTAGAGTGGCGTGGCTGTAAGCAACATTTCCTCCCACACATGGTTCTTTAAAATCGGTCAAACATTGCAGTATTTTATCGTACATTTAGAATAAAGGTATTATTTTATTTTTCAGAAGGAGCCCAATTTGAAAATCAAAGCAGTTCTGTGAAGAAACAAGAGAATAGTGTAAATGTTGAGTTAATCTTTCCCTTCCTTCAGAGAAATCTGACACATTGGGTGTTAACCGGCTTGCCAAGACTCAAATACGAACAACAGTATGTCAATTGCAATATGTCAATGAACCTAAACCAGGTCATTGATTAACTTTTAAAGAAAATGAAAAAGATAATGTGATACTGATTGAATCTATTTTTCCTTTTCACCTTTACCCACCTTTTTGGATCCATCTCTTTAATCTGGCCTTTTTCTCATATTTTTCTCAACAGAAAAAGTAGCAATATCCAATGCCTATTGGAGATAGAAGTTAAAGAGCTTACAGCACCTGGTATTCCCAGGCAGTCTCCCATCAAAGTACTAACCTGGCCCTACTCTGCTTAACTTCTGAGATCAGGCGTCATCGGGCTTGATTAGAGTGGTGTGGCTATAAGCAACATTTCCTCCCACACATGGTTCTTTAAAATCGGTCAAACATTGCCGTATTTTATCGTACATTTAGAATACAGGTATTATTTTATTTTTCCGAAAGAAGCCCAATTTGAAAATCGAAGCAATTCTCTGAAGAAACAAGACAATAGCGTAAATGTTGAGTTAATTTTTAACTTCCTTCAGAGAGAAATATGACACATTGGGTTGTAATCGGCTTGCCAAGACTCAAATACGAACAACAGTTTGTCAATTGCAAATTGTCAATGAACCTAAACCAGGTCATTGATTAATTTTAACGAAAATGAAAAGGATAATATGATACTGAATGAATCTATTTTACCATTACCCACCTTTTTGGATCCATCTCTTTAATCTGGCCTTTTTTTCATATTTGTCTCAACAAAAAAAGTAGCAATGTCCACTGCCTATTGGAGATAAAAGTTAAAGAGCTTACAGCACCTGGTATTCCCAGGCAGTCTCCCATC
This sequence comes from Ophiodon elongatus, assembly GCA_016806645.1. Lineage (NCBI taxonomy): Eukaryota > Metazoa > Chordata > Actinopteri > Perciformes > Hexagrammidae > Ophiodon > Ophiodon elongatus. The sequence goes on along the minus strand of JACSYO010001749.1, from coordinate 36,336 downwards.
CAAGTACTAAGCAGGCCCAACTCTGCTTAGCTTCCGAGATCAGACGACATCAGGCTTGATTTTTTTTTTTATCTTTTATTATCAAAAATACAAACATTGTTATTTTGGTTCACATCATTATTTGCAAGTATGATTATAATATTTACAGTGAGAAAGTACAACAAAATCTACAGCAATGATTTCACACATACACACACATCTCTATTCTTGAGACACAAAAAGAGGCCCCCTCCCCTCCGCAACGCAACAAAAAGTCAGTGACCTCAAACCCAACCTACGTGGCTCAAAAAAGAAAGACCATGTTATTGTCATTATCCACTGAGAACAGTTTGTTTTTTTTCACTTACATAGTTCTGCATTAGGTCTTTTTTATGAGCATATAGTGTTCTCCAGTGTGCTTTTATGCTGTTTGCGAACAGTTTTGTGAGGTCCTTTGTTTTGTTCTCAAAAAGGGCAAAATTCCTCCTCATCAGGACTGCCTGTCTGGCAAATGCCAGGCATGTATTGGGGAGGCTGGCATCCTGACCTTCGATTCTTTTTGGTAGACCAAAACACCAGGTCCAGTCCCACAATGTTCCCCTCATGTTCTTTACCCCACATCCCACTGTTATCAGTTCTTTTATATACGCTCTAAAAACTCTGAGTGCGGAGCAAAATAGTATGAGATGTTCAAAGTCCTCCTCTTCCTGGCCACAAACTGCACACATTCTTGTGAATTTCTCCTTGTGTAGTTGGTGCAGGACGATGCTTGTGAATATCTTCCTGTGCCTTATCTTGAAGTCTGAGTTGAAAATGCCCGGGGGGATGAATTTAAATTCTATTTTGGACCAAATTCTGTTAAGTTGGTAGTTAGGGAATATTTTTGTCCACGATTGTTCAGCTGTTGGTTTACTTATATGTTTTTTTATCAAAATGCTGTAGAATATTTTTGTCTTTATTTGTTCTATGCATGTGAGTTTACCCTCAAGACACAGGAAAAAACCAACGGCTCTGTCCTGCCCCATGTCGACCCCCATTTTCTCCATCCATACTTGTCTCATAGATTCATCAAACATTTTTCCTATCTCTTTTAAACGTGTTATATTGTATTTACACCCCCCCACCCTTAGTCTTTTTCTCACTCTCTCTAAATCAAACATACCATTCATCCCACACACGCTTCCTACTGACGTGAGACCTGCCTGACTGAGGTGACAGCTTATGAGAGGCCTTCCCTGACCAACAAAGCTTGGGTTTGATAGGAAAGGTAACCGCAGCACTTGTTCTTTCCCTTTTACGTCAGGTTTGAGGTGGGGCAGAATCTTGTCCCAGGCCTCCAGCACTTCCCTGTAGAATCCTGACGAGCCCACTTTTACATCCTTTGAGGAGAAGGCACACAGGTTGTACAAGCTCCTCTCCCCGTAATTTGTCAAGAGGCCCATCAAGAAATCTTTCCAGGGCAGCTGACCTTCTGAATTGAAAAATCTTCCTATTAGGTTTAGCCTCAGTGCATCTTTTTTCACACTTATATCAATCAAAGCTAAGCCCCCCTCCCTTTTGTTAGCTATTAATGTCCTGCGAGCAATTGAATTCCCCTTTCCTTTCCAGAAGAATGTGGGAATTGCTACATTGAGCGAATTTAGTACCCAAGAGGGCAACTCGCAAGACCCCAAAATGTGGTTAATTTTGGACAGTATCAGGGCGTTAACTACGATTACCTTTCCTTTCAAATTTAGGCCTCTCGCATACCAAAGGTTGAGTAGATTTTTTATTTTCCCCAAAACCTCTTTCCATGTTCTTTCCATGGCTCTCTTTTCATCTTTCCCTATAAAAATGCCTAATATTTTCCTTTCATTGTCAATTTGTTTGAGTCCCCAGGCATTGCTCGGGATGTCACATTGTTTAAAGACCATGATTTCAGATTTTCCTTCATTTATTTTTGCTCCCGATGCCCTCCCGTAGTTTTTTATGTGTTCTAACGCTCTATCCACACACCCTCTCATTTTAACGCATATGTTGACATCATCGGCATATTGTATGATTTTAATTGTGTTTCCAACTGGGGTTGAAATTCCTTTTATTTTCCCATCGCTGTTTATTAAGCAGGCCAGGGGTTCTGCCACCAGACTGTATAATAACGCTAATAGTGGGCAGCCCTGTCTTACTGACCTCTTGATCTCAAAGCTGTCTGTCAGGAGGCCGTTGCATTTAACCCTGCTTTTTGCATTCCTGTACAACATTTTGATTCTTTGTATGTACAGAGGCCCCAAACCGTAGCGCTCCAGTACCGCCCACAAGAAGGGATGTTCCACTCTATCAAAGGCTTTTTCTAAATCTACACCCAACATGATCCCTCCCTCACTGTTTAAAGTACTTGTTGTGTCTCTGATGGTGTTGATGGTGCCTGAGATGTCTCTCCCAGGAATACTATAAGCCTGTGTTGTTCCTATTATTGAGTTTATTACCCTTTTTAATCTATTCGCCAGTGTTTTTGCAAAGATTTTGTAGTCCGTATTTAATAAGCTGATTGGTCTGTAATTTCTGAGGTTGGTCCTGTCTCCTTTGTTTTTAAAGATTATGGTTACTATCCCTTCTGTGAACGGTACTGGAGTCTTCTGCTCTGCGTCCATCTGAGTGTAAATTTTGAGCAGGATCGGGGCTAGAGTTTCTTTAAATGTTTGAAAGAATTCTGCAGGTAGACCATCTGCACCTGGGCTTTTGTTTTTATTCAGTCCGTCTATTGCCTGCTCTACCTCTCCGAGATAGGGCGGCGTGTCACACCACTTACGATCATCTTCCTTGAGTTTGTTACTTATTTTATTTGCTACCTCATTTATTTTACTGTTATCACTTGCTTCGCTCTGAAAAAGTTGTTGGTAATATCCCTGTATGGTAATCATGATCTCTTCTGTTTTTTCTATTATTTCCCCACTTGAATTTTCTAGCCTGGAGAGGAAAGTTTTGTTTTGGCTTACTTTTTCCAGCCCTAGAAAAAAAGCGGTACACCTTTCTCCCTCGGTTATAAATTTTGCTCTGCTTCTGATTATTGCACCCTTACACCGTTTTCTTTCAATTTCATTTATTTTAGTTTTATATAGTTCATATCTTTCACTATTATAATTGGGGTTTTCTTCACATTTCCGTATTTCATTTTTTAGAAGGGAATTTAAAACAGTCTCTTCTCGTTTATCCTCCCAGTTCTTATTTTTGCTGAAAATGATACACATCTTTTTGATTTTTCTTTTACTTTCCCCCAGTAGCTACAAATATCATCGACAAAGTCAATGTTTTGTAGCACCTTTACTAGATATTTATTTATTTGTATTTTGAGCACCTCATCTTCTAGATGACTTATATTTAAACACCATGTTCCCCCACCCCTCTTGTTCCCATCACCCCCCACACCTACTGTCATAAAAGCGTGATCGCTCCATGAATTAAAGGAGTATCTACAGGTTGTTATTTCTTTCATCACCCGAGAGGCAACCAGGCAATAATCAATCCTGGATTGTTTTAATTTCCCATTCACCGCCTGTCTCCTTGAAAACCCTGTGCCACTTTTGTTGAGAACTCTCCACACATCTATAATATTAGATTCAATTATTATATTTTTTAGGGTGCTTCTACTCGTATCGTTCCTATACACGTTGTTATTTGAAAGGTCTTTTTCCGTCAGGGCTACATTTAAGTCCCCTATTAAAAGGGTTTTTTCATTACACCACTTTGTGAGTTTTTGAAAGAAGCATTTCCTTTCACATTCACCATTAGGTGCATATACATTTATCAACCGGTAACATGAATTAGAAAAACTAAAATCAATGATTTGTAACCTGCCTTCTTTGTCCCTGTGTATTTCTTTTATGTTCTCAAAACAGTTTTGTTTGAAGAGTGCAGCTACACCGCAGGAGGTGCAGGTCCCTTCGTTTGAGTAGATTTCTCCCTCCCACTGCTTTTCACAATATTTTACAGAGCTTTCATCCCATCTTGTTTCCTGGAAGCATATTATGTCTGGTTTAAGTTGTTTCAGAATTGAGTCCATTTTTGTTTTATTACGGAGCCCATTCGCATTAAGCGAGTTTATCTGGAAGCCTGTGAAGGTGCACATAAGTATTAGCTGTTGTATATTAATCATCTGTTAGTTTCTACTTTTATTTTTCTTTACTTTGCTCTTTTTCTGCCTCTCGTTTGGCCTTTTCCTTGCTTCCTTAACATTGACAACATCCATCTCTGAGTCTGATCCTTCTTCCGTCAGGGGAGGCTCATTAGCGGCTTTGCGGAGCCGATTTCCAGGCCGGGGAGGGAGCGCGGTGTCCGGCAAGGTGTCTGGCACCGGCACGGTGTCCGGCACCGGCACGGGCACGGGGTCCGGCTCGGTCGCAGGGCTTTGGAGCTCTGAAACGGCGGGTGGAGACGGTTGTTTTGGCCGCTTTCCGAGCACCTTCTCACCGCTCCTCGCCTCTGTTTTCTCTGTGGGCTCGCACACCGCCTTTTCTTTTTCACCGGGGCTTCTACCCGGCACCATTTGAAGGACAACCCCTCCGCTCGTAATCACCCTCGTAGCGAGCTCTGACTCGGCGTCCGTAAAGAGTTCTTTTCCCCTCTCTTCCACAATCTCACCCTCCTCGGTCCCTCCACTCCCTTCAGCCAACTCCTCTTCTCCCTCGCCCTCAGACTCAGAGATTTCACTCTTCGTATTCTCCCTGTCATTTTCACTCTTATTACAGATGCATTCATCCATTATATTAAAGCACAGGCTGCATTTCGGTTTGTTTTTTGTGCATTCCCTAGCGTAATGCCCCTGGACTCTGCATTTATGGCAAGAAAAATCCGGACATTCCCTCAGAATATGCCCCGGCTGAATACACATCCTACACACTTTAACCTGCTTGTCATGAATGACTCTGAAGTACTCCGCACCCAGAGCTGTATTGAACCGAGCAGAGTAAGGCAAGGACTGGACCTGGTCATTAAATTTTACCTTTAGGAATCTCGTTCCGTCCGCTATCTTGGTCCCCGGCCACATACGACGTTTTATCTGGGAAACAGCCGACCCTCCCCAGCACTGTAGCTTCTCCAGGATCTCCCGGTCTTCGGTGTAGAACGGCAGGTTCAGGAAGGACACCACCAGCTCATCGTTGTTTAGCTCCCTGGCGTGGACCCTCGTCTGTCCGATCTTGAATCCCTCCAGCAGCCTCTCCTTCCCTTTCGGATGGCTCATCGTCATCTCGTACCGGCCTTCTCCGACGAAGCGGCACGCCACCAGTCCACCACACAGCTCACGCACACCCTTCATTAACTCCATTGCAGTTATTGCATTCTGTCCTTCCAGCTCCACACTAACTGTGAGCTTTTTATTATATTCACCACTCTCTTTATTGCTTTCAAATTTTCTCATTGCAGTTCTTTGTCCGTTTTCCTGCTCGTTAATCTCTGTGCCGTTCCGTGTCATTTCACCCGTAAAAGCCGTGATAGTCTCCATTCTTTCACCCAAAAGAGAGGGAAAAAAGAGTCCCCCACACAGTGAAACACTGTTGGGGGAAAACAAATGATAAACTAACAAAATTGAGTCCTTTTCTCATGGAAAAACAAAAGAAATAGGAGAAAAAAAGGAGTGGAGGGAAAGAACCCTCCACCATGTGCTCTGTCTCACTTCCTGCTTTGGAGTTCAGCTGCAAATCCCACGTGATCTTGATTTGGTCTCGCGTGATTAGAGTGGTGTGGCTGTAAGCAACATTTACTCCCACACATGGTTCTTTAAAATCAGTCAAACATTGCAGTATTTTAGCGTACATTTAGAATACTTCCTGATATTATTTTATTTTTCCGAAGGAGCCTAATTGAAAATTGAAGCAGTTCTCTGAAGAAACAAGAGAATAAAGTAAATGTTGATTTAATTTTTACATTCCTTCACAGAGAAATCTGACACATTGGGTTGCCAGAACCGGGCTTGCCAAGACTAAATACGAACAACAGTATGTCAATTGCAAATTGTCAACGAACCTAAACAAGGTCATTGATTAACTTTTAAAGAAAATGAAAAAGATAATATAATACTGATTGAATCTATTTTTCCTAAGGTGCCTAATTTGAAAATCGAAGCAGTTCTCTGAAGAAACAAGAGAATAGCGTAAATGTTGAGTTAATCTTTACCTTCCTTCAGAGAAGTCTGACACATTGGGTGTTAACCGACTTGTCAAGACTCAAATATGAACAACAGTATGTCAATTGCAATATGTCAATGAACCTAAACTAGGTCATTGATTAACTTTTAAAGAAAATGAAAAGGATAATATGATACTGATTGGATCTATTTCACCTTTACCCACCTTTTTGGATCCATCTCTTTAATCTAGCCTTTTTCTCATATTTCTTTCAACAGAAAAAGTAGCAATGTCCACTGCCTATTGGAGATAGAAGTTAAAGAGCTTACAGCACCTGGTATTCCAAGGCAGTCTCCCATCCAAGTACTAACCAGGCCCTACTCTGCTTAACTTCCGAGATCAGACGCCATCGGGGTTGATTAGAGTGGTGTGGCTGTAAGCAACATTTCCTCCCACACATGGTTCTTTAAAATCGGTCAAACAATGCAGTATTTTATCGTAAATTTAGAATACAGGTATCATTTTATTTTTCCGAAGGAGCCTAATTTGAAAATTGAAGCAGTTCTCTGAAGAAACAAGAGAATAAAGTAAATGTTGAGTTAATTTTTACATTCCTTCACAGAGAAATCTGACACATTGGGTTGTAACCGGCTTGCCAAGACTCAAATACGAACAGTATGTCAATTGCAAATTGTCAACGAACCTAAACCAGGTCATTGATTAACTTTTAGAGAAAATGAAAAAGATAATACGATATTGATTGAATCTATTTCACCTTTACCCACCTTTTTGGATCCATCTCTTTAATCTGGCCTTTTTCTCATATGTTTCTCAACAGAAAAACTAGCAATGTCCACTGCCTATTGGAGATAGAACTTAAAGAGCTTACAGCACCTGGTATTCCCAGGCAGTCTCCCATCCAAGTACTTATCAGGCCCTACTCTGCTTAGCTTCCGAGATCAGACTAGATCGGGCTTGATTAGAGTGGTGTGGCTGTAAGCAACAGATCCTCCCACACATGGTTCTTTAAAATCAGTCAAACATTGCAGTATTTTATCGTACATTTAGAATACAGGTATTATTTCATTTTTCCGAAGGAGCCTAATTTGAAAATAGATGCAGTTCTCTGAAGAAACAAGAGAATAGCGTAAATGTTGAGTTTATTTTTACCTTCCTTCACAGAGAAATCTGACAAATTGGGTTGTAACCGGCTTGCCAAGACTAAAATAAGAACAACAGTATGTCAATTGCAAATTGTCAATGAAATTGTCAAATCGGTCAAACATTGCAGTATTTATCGTACATTTAGAATACAGTTATTTTATTTTTCCGAAGGAGCCTAAATTGAAAATCGAAGCAGTTCTCTGAAGAAACAAGAGAATAGCATAAATGTTGAGTTAATTTTTACCTTCCTTCAGAGAGAAATCTGACAAATTGGGTTGTAACCGGCTTGCCAAGACTAAAATAAGAACAACAGTATGTCAATTGCAAATTGTCAACGAACCTAAACCAGGTCGTTGATTAACTTTTAGAGAAAATGAAAAAGATAATACGATATTGATTGAATCTATTTCACCTTTACGCACCTTTTTGGATGCATCTCTTTAATCTGGCCTTTTTCTCATATTTGTCTCAACAGAAAAAGTAGCAATGTCCACTGCCTATTGGAGATAAAAGTTAAAGAGCTTACCGCACCTGGTATTCCCAGGTAGTCTCCCATCCAAGTACTAAGCAGGCCCGACTCTGCTTAGCTTCCGATATCAGACGACATCGGGCTTGATTAGAGTGTTTTGGCTGTAAGCAACATTTCCTCCCACACATGGTTCTTTAAAATCGGTCAAACATTGCAGTATTTTATCGTACGTTTAGAATACAGGTATTATTTTATTTTTCCGAAGGAGCCTAATTTGAAAATCGAAGCAGTTCTCTGAAGAAACAAGAGAATAGCGTAAATGTTGAGTCAATTTTTACATTCCTTCACAGAGAAATCTGACACATTGGGTTGTAACCGGCTTGCCAAGACTCAAATACGAACAACAGTATGTCAATTGCAAATTGTCAACGAAATTGTCAAATCGGTCAAACATTGCAGTATTTTATCGTACATTTAGAATACAGGTATTATTTTATTTTTCCGAAGGAGCCCAATTTGAAAATCGAAGCAGTTCTCTGAAGAAACAAGAGAATAGCGTAAATGTTGACTTCATTTTTACCTTCCTTCAGAGAGAAATCTTAAACATTGGGTTGTAACCGGCTTGCCAAGACTCAAATACGAACAACAGTATGTCAATTGCAATATGTCAATGAACCTAAACCAGGTCATTGATTAACTTTTAAAGAAAATGAAAAGGATAATATGATACTGAATGAATCTATTTTACCATTACCCACCTTTTTGGATCAATCTCTTTAATCTGGCCTTTTTCTCATATTTTTCTCAACAGAAAAAGTAGCAATATCCAATGCCTATTGGAGATAGAAGTTAAAGAGCTTACAGCACCTGGTATTCCCAGGCAGTCTCCCATCCAAGTACTAATCAGGCCCTACTCTGCTTAGCTTCCGAGATCAGACGTCTTCAGGCTTGATTAGAGTGGTGTGGCTGTAAGCAACATTTACTCCCACACATGGTTCTTTAAAATCGATCAAACATTGCAGTATTTTATCGTTCATTTAGAATACAGGTATTATTTTATTTTTCCGAAGGAGCCAAATTTGAAAATTGAAGCAGTTCTCTGAAGAAACAAGAGAATAGCGTAAATGTTGAGTTAATTTATACCTTCCTTCACAGAGAAATCTGACACATTGGGTTGTAACCGGCTTGTCAAGACTCAAATACGAACAACAGTATGTCAATTGCAATATGTCAATGAACCTAAACCAGGTCATTGATTAACTTTTAAAGAAAATGAAAAGGATAATATGATACTGAATGAATCTATTTTACCATTACCCACCTTTTTGGATCCATCTTTTTAATCTGGCCTTTTTCTCATATTTTTCTCAACAGAAAAAGTAGCAATATCCAATGCCTATTGGAGATAGAAGTTAAAGAGCTTACAGCAACTGGTATTCCCAGGCAGTCTCCCATCCAAGTACTAATCACGCCCTACTCCGCTTAGCTTCCGAGATCAGACGTCATCAGGCTTGATTAGAGTGGTTTGGCTGTAAGCAACATCTCCTCCCACACATGGTTCATTAAAATCGGTCAAACATTGCAGTATTTTATCGTACATTTAGAATACAGGTATTATTTTATTTTTCCGAAGGAGCCTAATTTGAAAATCAAAGCAGTTCTCTGAAGAAACAAGAGAATAAAGTAAATGTTGAGTTAATTTTTACCTTCCTTCACAGAGAAATCTGACACATTGGGTTGTAACCGGCTTACCAAGACTCAAATACGAACAACAGTATGTCAATTGCAAATTGTCAACGAAATTGTCAAATCGGTCAAACATTGCAGTATTTTATCGTACATCTAGAATACAGGTATTATTTTATTTTTCCGAAGGAGCCCGATTTGAAAATCGAAGCAGTTCTCTGAAGAAACAAGAGAATAGCGTAAATGTTGAGTTAATTTTTACCTTCCTTCACAGAGAAATCTGACACATTGGGTTGTAACCGGCTTGTCAAGACTCAAATACGAACAACAGTACGTTAATTGCAAATTGTCAATGAACCTAAACCAGGTCATTGATTAACTTTTAAAGAAAATGAAAAAGATAATATGATATTGATTGAATCTATTTTACCATTACCCACCTTTTTAGATCCATCTCTTTAATCTGGCCTTTTTCTCATATTGTTCTCAAAAGAAAAAGTAGCAATGTCCACTGCCTATTGGAGATAGACGTTAAAGAGCTTACAGCACCTGGTATTCCCAGGCAGTCTCCTATCCAAGTACTAATCAGGCCCGACTCTGCTTAGCTTCCGAGATCGGATGAGATCGGGCTTGATTAGAGTGGTGTGGCCGTAAGCAACATTATCTCCCACACATGGTTCTTTAAAATCGGTCAAACATTGCAGTATTTTATCGTACATTTAGAATACAGGTATTATTTTATTTTTCCGAAGGAGCCCAATTTGAAAATCGAAGCAGTTCTCTGAAGAAACAAGAGAATAGCGTAAATGTTGACTTCATTTTTACCTTCCTTCAAAGAGAAATCTGACACATTGGGTTGTAACCGGCTTGACAAGACTCAAATACGAACAACAGTATGTCAATTGCAAATTGTCAATGAACCTAAACCAGGTCATTGATTAACTTTTAAAGAAAATGAAAAGGATAATATATTGATTGAATCTATTTTTCCTTTTCACCTTTACCCACCTTTTTGGATCCATCTCTTTAATCTGGCCTTTTTATCATATTTCTCTCAACAGAAAAAGTAGCAATTTCCACTGCCTTTTGGAGATAGAAGTTAAATAGCTTACATCCAAGCCTGATGTGGTCTGATCTCCCATCCAAGTAGTAATCAGGACCAACTCTGCTTTGCTTCCGAGATCAGACATAATCAGGTTTGATTAGAGTGCCCCTTTATTTAACAGTTTAATCCATTTTATAAAAACTTCTCCGAATCCAAACTTTTCCCACAGAAAATTATGATCCACTCTGTCAAAGGCCTTCTTCAGGTCCACTCCGAGCATTATCCCTCCTTCGCTCCTCATGGTGCTAACCGTGTCCCTTACTGTATTTATTGAGTCTGCAATATCCCTACCTGGTATACTATATGTTTGTGTTGGTCCTATTATTGTGCTGATTACCTGTTTCAATCTGTTTGCAAGTGCTTTTGTCAATATTTTATAAGCTGTGTTTAATAAACTGATTGGTCTGTAATTACTTAATTTTGTCTTACTTCCTTTATTTTTGAAAATTATTGTTATTATTCCCTGAGCAAAAGAGGTTGGTGCTTTTTGTTCTTTTTCCATTATTTGAAAAAGTTTGGATAGGATCGGTATCATGGAATTTTTATATTGTTTATAAAATTCTGCCGGGAGGCCGTCCGCCCCCGGACTTTTATTTTTATTTAAACCATCTACAGCCCTCTCTATCTCATCCAGGGCTATTGGCATACCACACCAATTTCTATTACTCTCGTATAGTTTTACACTTACACTATTTATTACATTTTTTCCCCCTCCTTACAAACATTTATTCCTTTTGTAAAAAGTGTTTTGATAGAAACTTTGTATTTCCATCTTTATTTCTTCCTGTTCTTCAAACATTTCTCCTTCCCCATTGTCAATTTTATCTATATTCATCTATGTTCATTTTTGGTTTATTTTTTTCTAACCCTAGAAAGAACGCCATCTCTCAAATGATGTTGATGTGTTTGTTTCATCAGAGAGTGGCTTTCAGCATACACTGTGGGAGCTCTACTTATTATCCAGTTTACTGAAGATTCTACTGAGTAGAGTTTTATTGTGTGGAGGAAGCAAGGACAAAGATCAGTGTTTCCGCCCAGTTTTGAACTGGGGACCTTTCGCGTGTGAGGCAAACGTGATAACCACTACACTACCGAAATTGCTGAAGATGGTCTTTTACGCAAGTGACCGGCTTAATGCAACATTTTCACTTAACTGCAAACATTTGGGATGGCAGACAACATGATTTCCAACTGGATTCAGTCAAAGCTGCTATGGCATTGAATGACAGTAAATGTGTAGTAAACTTAAAGGCAGGGTTATCATCGACAGGTTACCACAGGTACAAGGCTGTACCAGCGAAAATGCCAAAGGGTTGAGCGGTTTGTGGTAAGTAATGATTCCTTGTGATTTGAGAAAGAGGTTGTATTCTAGACATCCCGTCCAAGTAAAGCAGTCACACTGCTGATGGTCGAGGTTGAGCCAAGATTGTTGATTTTAGGCTAGTATCGGGTTTTCATCGATTACGAGTTCAAGTTTGGGATTATGTTTTGTTAGATCTTTTGAGATTAATTAATTTCTTCGTTTGCCCTTCCAAGGTAAGGGCACCATCACAACGGAACAATAGAAGAGAAATAGGGGCAAAATTGCTGGCAGGGAAAATGGCTGAGTGGTGTATGGAAAGATGAATAAAATCAACGTCACGCTGACCACATTCAGCCACGTGGATTCGTCTTTCTCACCTTGGTATAATGTAGGCATTGGTGGTTCAATGGCAGAATTCTCGCCTGCCACGCGGGAGATCCGGGTCCGATTCCCGGCCAATGCAGCAGGGTTTTACTATGGTGATTGTATAGTTTCGCCTGGAATAATCGAAAAGGCTGTACTAGCGAAAATGTTTAAGGTTTGTTGTAAGTGCTGATTCCTCGTAATTTGAAAATGTCGGTAGAATGCTAGACATCCCTTCCAAGTGAAGCAGCTACACACAGACGCTTCTTGTGATCGATGTTGAGCCAAGAATGTTGATTTGAGGCTGGTGTCGGGTTTTCATCTATAGCCTTAATTTACGAGTTCAAACTGGGGATTATGTTTTGTTAGATCTTTTGAGATCTATTAATTTCTTCGTTTGCCCTTCAGAGGTAAGGGCACCATTAAGACGGAACAATAGGAGACAAATAGGGGCAAAATTGCTGACAGGGAAAATGGCTGAATGGTATATGGAAAGATGAATAAAATCAACATCACGCTGACCACATGCAGCCATGTGGATTCGTCCTTCTCGCTTTGGTGATATGTAGGTATTAGTGTTTCAATGGTAGAATTCTCGCCTGCCACGTGGGAGATCGGGGTCCAATCCCCGGCCAATGCGGCAGGGTTTTATTGTGGTGATCGTATGGTTTCCCCTAAATCATTGACAGGTCACCGCAGATTCCAGCGAAAATGCCAAAGAGTTGAAAGGTTTTTGATAAGTAATGGTTCCATGTGAATTGAGAAAGTGGTTGTATTCTAGACATCTCGGCCAATTAAAGCAGTAACACACGTGCCCGGCTTAATGCAACATTTTCACTTAACTGCAAACATTTGGGATGGCAGACAACATGATTTCCAACTGGATACAGTCAAAGTTGCTTTGGCATTGAGTGACAGTAAATGTGTAGTAAACTTAAAGGCTCCCCTGTGTAACTGCAAATTCCCTGTAAACTCCGAAAAACTAGCCAAAAACGACACTAGCACAGTCCTCGTTAGTATAGTGGACAGTGTCTCCACTTGTCACGAGGAAGACCATGTTTCAATTCCCTGACGGGGAGTTTTCTACCAGCTGCTTGTAGGACAAGAGCCCAATATTCAATAAGTCTTATGGGAAAAAAACTACGGTTGCTGTCTTCCATTCAACCGGTATAAGAAGTCCTATTGCGTTCTTTAATAAAATGTTCTGTTTCCACTAATCACGTACACAGAAGAAACAAAAAGCCACTTGGAGAATGTGGGCGTAAATCCCACTATCTCTGGCATGCGAAGCAAGCACTCTACCATTTGAGCTCATTCCCTTCTGCGGAAAGCAGGTGGGTAGGCGCGGTGTAAGTTGTCTAACCCTACCCTCTATTTAACGCTTTTCAAAACTTTCCAGGCCCATGAAAAACGCAAGAAAATTGCCTGGAACTACGTTTTACCGTGGAATTTGGTTGAGGCAATCTTTGCTATACTTTGTGGACTCCATTGGGAACCAATGAAGATAGGGTAGGCCAGCGGCCATTCTAACAGGATGCTCCCTGAACCCTCAGGACTACCGCAGGACACTTTAAACAATTGGATAGTAATGGTAATGGTAATGAGGAAATGGTGGGTTGAATCAGACCTTAAGCAGTGGTAAAACTAAAGGGTGAAAAAGCTAGATGACAGGCAGATATTGCAGGGAATCAACTTGCCCTGTCAGACATGTTATGAACCCTTTCAACCAAAGAGCCATGTAACAAAGAGAGCAAAGTAACTAAGTCAACCCCGAGTACTTCACTCTTTCCATCCAACTGGTTTTCTCTTATTATTCTGTGCCAGCGTGTCCCTGATGGTCTAGCGGCTAGGATTCAGCGCTCTCACCGCCGCGGCTGGGGTTCGATTCCCGGTCAGGGAATTCCAATTTGATGTTACTTAACTTTGGGATATCGTGTTCTTTTCTCAACACAATTTTGGGTCACTGTGATGGTTTATTGACGTCATTTCACATTGTTCTTTTCTGTGCCAGCGTGTACCTGATGATCTAGTGACTAGGATTCGGCAATCTCACCGATTCCCGGACAGGGAATTCCAATTTGAAAGGAATCAACTTTCCCTGTCAGACATGTTATGATCACTTGTTATGTCCACTGCCTTTTGGATATAGAAGTTAAAGAGCTTACAGCACCTTGTATTCCCAGGTAGTCTCCCATCCAAGTACTAATCAGGCCCGACTGAACCTAAACCAGGTCATTGATTAACCTTTAAAGAAAATGAAAAAGATAATACGATATTGATTGAATCTATTTCACCTTTACCCACCTTTTTGGATCCATCTCTTTAATCTGGCCCTTTTCTCATATTTGTCTGATCTTACGAGATCAGACGACATCGGGCTTGATTAGAGTGGTGTGGCTGTAAGCAACATTTCCTCCCACACATGGTTCTTTAAAATCGGTCAAACATTGCAGTATTTTATCGTACATTTAGAATACAGTTATTATTTTATTTTTCCGAAGGAGCCTAAATTGAAAATCGAAGCAGTTCTCTGAAGAAACAAGAGAATAGCGTAAATGTTGAGTTAATTTTTACCTTCCTTCAGAGAGAAATCTGACAAATTGGGTTGTAACCGGCTTGCCAAGACTAAAATAAGAACAACAGTATGTCAATTGCAAATTGACAATGAACCTAAACCAGGTCCTTGATTAACTTTTAAAGAAAATGAAAAAGATAATGTGATACTGATTGAATCTATTTTACCATGACCCACCTTTTTGGATCCATCTCTTTAATCTGGCCTTTTTCTCACAATTTTCTCAAAAGAAAAACTAGCAATGTCCACTGCCTATGGAGATAGAAGTTAAAGAGCTTACAGCACTGGTATTCCCAGGCAGTCTCCCATCAAAGTACTAAGCAGGCCCTACTCTGCTTAGCTTCCGAGATCAGACGAGATCGGGCTTGATTAGAGTGGTGTGGCCGTAAGCAACATTGCCTCCCACACATGTTTCTTTAAAATCGGTCAAACATTGCAGTATTTTATCGTACATTTAGAATACAGGTATTATTTCATTTTTCCGAAGGAGCCCAATTTGAAAATCGAAGCAGTTCTCTGAAGAAACAAGAGAATAGCGTAAATGTTGAGTTCATTTTTACCTTCCTTCACAGAGAAATCTGACACATTTGGTTGTAACCGGCTTGCCAAGACTCAAATACGAACAACAGTATGTCAATTGCAAATTGTCAACGAAATTGTCAAATCGGTCAAACATTGCAGTATTTTATCGTACATCTAGAATACAGGTATTATTTTATTTTTCCAAAGGAGCCCAATTTGAAAATCGAAGCAGTTCTCTGAAGAAACAAGAGAATAGCGTAAATGTTGAGTTAATTTTTACCTTCCTTCACAGAGAAATCTGACACATTGGGTTGTAACCGGCTTGTCAAGACTCAAATACGAACAACAGTATGTCAATTGCAAATTGTCAATGAACCTAAACCAGGTCGTTGATTAACTTTTAGAGAAAATGAAAAAGATAATACGATATTGATTGAATCTATTTCACCTTTACCCACCTTTTTGGATCCATCTCTTTAATCTGGCCTTTTTCTCATATTTGTCTCAACAGAAAAAGTAGCAATGTCCACTGCCTATTGGAGATAAAAGTTAAAGAGCTTACAGCACCTGGTATTCCCAGGCAGTCTCCCATCCAAGTACTAAGCAGGGCCAACTCTGCTTAGCTTCCGAGATCAGACGACATCGGGTTTGATTAGAGTGTTTTGGCTGTAAGCAACATTTCCTCCCACACATGGTTCTTTAAAATCGGTCAAACATTGCAGTATTTTATCGTACATTTAGAATACAGGTATTATTTTATTTTTCCGAAGGAGCCTAATTTGAAAATTGAAGCAGTTCTCTGAAGAAACAAGAGAATAAAGTAAATGTTGAGTTAATTTTTACATTCCTTCACAGAGAAATCTGACACATTGGGTTGTAACCGGCTTGCCAAGACTCAAATACGAACAACAGTATGTCAATTGCAAATTGTCAACGAAATTGTCAAATCGGTCAAACATTGCAGTATTTTATCGTACATTTAGAATACAGGTATTATTTTATTTTTCCGAAGGAGCCCAATTTGAAAATCGAAGCAGTTCTCTGAAGAAACAAGAGAATAGCGTAAATGTTGACTTCATTTTTACCTTCCTTCACAGAGAAATCTTAAACATTGGGTTGTAACCGGCTTGCCAAGACTCAAATACGAACAACAGTATGTCAATTGCAATATGTCAATGAACCTAAACCAGGTCATTGATTAACTTTTAAAGAAAATGAAAAGGATAATATGATACTGAATGAATCTATTTTACCATTACCCACTTTTTTGGATCCATCTCTTTAATCTGGCCTTTTTCTCATATTTTTCTCAACAGAAAAAGTAGCAATATCCAATGCCTATTGGAGATAGAAGTTAAAGAGCTTACAACACCTGGTATTCCCAGTCAGTCTCCCATCCAAGTACTAATCAGGCCATACTCTGCTTAGCTTCCGAGATCAGACTTCATCAGGGCTTGATTAAAGTGGTTTGGCTGTAAGCAACATTTACTCCCACACATGGTTCTTTAAAATCGATCAAACATTGCAGTATTTTATCGTTCATTTAGAATACAGGTATTATTTTATTTTTCCGAAGGAGCCCAATTTGAAAATTGAAGCAGTTCTCTGAAGAAACAAGAGAATAGCGTAAATGTTGAGTTAATTTTTACCTTCCTTCACAGAGAAATCTCATTCATTGGGTTGTAACCGGCTTGTCAAGACTCAAATACGAACAACAGTAGGTCAATTGCAAATTGTCAACGAACCTAAACCAGGTCATTGATTAACTTTTAGAGAAAATGAAAAAGATAATATGATATTGATTGAATCTATTTCACCTTTACCCACCTTTTTGGATCCATCTCTTTAATCTGTCCTTTTTCTCATATTTGTCTCAACAGAAAAAGTAGCAATGTCCACTGCCTATTGGAGATAGAAGTTAAAGATCTTACAGCACCTGGTATTCATAGGCAGTCTCCCATCAAAGTACTAATCAGGCCCTAATCCGCTTAACTTCCGAGATCAGACATCATCGGGCTTAATTAGAGTGGTGCGGCTGTAAGCAACATTTCCTCATACACATGGTTCTTTAAAATCGGTCAAACATTGCAGTATTTTATCGTACATTTAGAATACAGGTATTGTTTTATTTTTCCGAAGGAGCCCAATTTGAAAATCGAAGCAGTTCTCTGAAGAAACAAGAGAATAGCGTAAATGTTGACTTCATTTTTACCTTCCTTCAGAGAGAAATCTTAAACATTGGGTTGTAACCGGCTTGCCAAGACTCAAATACGAACAACAGTATGTCAATTGCAAATTGTCAACGAACCTAAACCAGGTCATTGATTAACTTTTAGAGAAAATGAAAAAGATAATATGATATTGATTGAATCTATTTCACCTTTACCCACCTTTTTGGATCCATCTCTTTAATCTGGCCTTTTTCTCATATTTGTCTCAACAGAAAAAGTAGCAATGTCCACTGCCTATTGGAGATAAAAGTTAAAGAGCTTACAGCACCTGGTATTCCCAGGCAGTCTCCCATCCAAGTACTAAGCAGGACCAACTCTGCTTAGTTTCCAAGATCAGACTACATCGGGCTTTATTAGAGTGTTTTGGCTGTAAGCAACATTTCCTCCCACACATGGTTCTTTAAAATCGGTCAAACTTTGCAGTATTTTATCGTACATTTAGAATACAGGTATTATTTTATTTTTCCGAAGGAGCCTTATTTGAAAATTGAAGCAGTTCTCTGAAGAAACAAGAGAATAAAGTAAATGTTGAGTTAATTTTTACCTTCCTTCACAGAGAAATCTGACACATTGGGTTGTAACCGGCTTGCCAAGACTCAAATACGAACAACAGTATGTCAATTGCAAATTGTCAACGAACCTAAACCAGGTCATTGATTAACTTTTAGAGAAAATGAAAAAGATAATACGATATTGATTGAATCTATTTCACATTTACCCACCTTTTTGGATCCATCTCTTTAATCTGGCCTTTTTTCTCATATTTTTCTCAACAGAAAAAGTATCAATTTCCACTGCCTATTGGAGATAGAAGTTAAAGAGCTTACAGCACCTGGTATTCCCAGGCAGTCTCCCATCCAAGTACTAAGCAGGGCCAACTCTGCTTAGCTTCCGAGATCAGACGACATCGGGCTTGATTAGAGTGTTTTGGCTGTAAGCAACATTTCCTCCCACACATGGTTCTTTAAAATCGGTCAAACATTGCAGTATTTTATCGTACATTTAGAATACAGGTATTATTTTATTTTTCCGAAGGAGCCTTATTTGAAAATTGAAGCAGTTCTCTGAAGAAACAAGAGAATAAAGTAAAGACAGGGAATTCCAATTTGAAAGGAATCAACTTTCCCTGTCAGACATGTTATGATCACTTGTTATGTCCACTGCCTTTTGGATATAGAAGTTAAAGAGCTTACAGCACCTTGTATTCCCAGGTAGTCTCCCATCCAAGTACTAATCAGGCCCGACTGAACCTAAACCAGGTCATTGATTAACTTTTAAAGAAAATGAAAAAGATAATACGATATTGATTGAATCTATTTCACCTTTACCCACCTTTTTGGATCCATCTCTTTAATCTGGCCTTTTTCTCATATTTGTCTGATCTTACGAGATCAGACGACATCGGGCTTGATTAGAGTGGTGTGGCTGTAAGTAACATTTCCTCCCACACATGGTTCTTTAAAATCGGTCAAACATTGCAGTATTTTATCGTACATTTAGAATACAGGTATTATTTTATTTTTCCGAAGGAGCCTAATTTGAAAATTGAAGCAGTTCTCTGAAGAAACAAGAGAATAAAGTAAATGTTGAGTTAATTTTTACATTCCTTCACAGAGAAATCTAATGAAGCATTGGGTTGTAACCGGCTTGCAAGACTCAAATACGAACAACAGTATGTCAATTGCAAATTAATGTTTTAAATTGTCAAAATCGGTCAAACATTGCAGTATTTTATCGTACATTTAGAAATACAGTATTATTTATTTTTCCATAGTTCACTTATACCCATGTTCCTTCTGAAAGAAATACAATAGTGGAAAAGAAACAGATCATTTTTATCTTCTTCTGTTAGAAACTTGGACATCAGTTGTAACCGGCTTGCCACCTCAAATACGAACAACAGTATGTCAATTGAAATATGTCAATGAACCTAAACCAGGTCATTGATTAACTTTTAAAGAAAATGAAAAGGATAATATGATACTGAATGAATCTATTTTACCATTACCCACCTTTTTGGATCCATCTCTTTAATCTGGCCTTTTTCTCATATTTTTCTCAACAGAAAAAGTAGCAATATCCAATGCCTATTGGAGATAGAAGTTAAACAGCTTACAGCACCTGGTATTCCCAGGAAGTCTCCCATCCAAGTACTAATCAGGTCCTACTCTGCTTAGCTTCCAAGATCAGACTTCATCGGGCTTGATTAGAGTGGTGTGGCTGTAAGCAACATTTACTCCCACACATGGTTCTTTAAAATCGGTCAAACATTGCAGTATTTTATCGTTCATTTAGAATACAGGTATTATTTTATTTTTCCGAAGGAGCCCAATTTGAAAATTGAAGCAGTTCTCTGAAGAAACAAGAGAATAGCGTAAATGTTGAGTTAATTTTTACCTTCCTTGACAGAGAAATCTGACACATTGGGTTGTAACCGGATTGCCAAGACTCAAATACGAACAACAGTATGTCAATTGCAAATTGTCAACGAAATTGTCAAATCGGTCAAACATTGCAGTATTTTACCGTACATTTAGAATACAGGTATTATTTTATTTTTCCGAAGGAGCCCAATTTGAAAATTGAAGCAGTTCTCTGAAGAAACAAGAGAATAAAGTAAATGTTGAGTTAATTTTTACATTCCTTCACAGAGAAATCTGACACATTGGGTTGTAACCGGCTTGCCAAGACTCAAATACGAACAACAGTATGTCAATTGCAAATTGTCAACCAACCTAAACCAGGTCATTGATTAACTTTTAGAGAAAATGAAAAAGATAATACGATATTGATTGAATCTATTTCACCTTTACCCACCTTTTTGGATCCATCTCTTTAATCTGTCCTTTTTCTCATATTTGTCTCAACAGAGAAAGTAGCAATGTCCACTGTCTATTGGAGATAGAAGTTAAAGAGCTTATAGCACCTGGTATTCCCTGGCAGTCTCCCATCCAAGTACTAATCAGGCCCTACTCCGCTTAGCTTCCAAGATCAGACGTCATCAGGGTTAATTAGATTGGTGCAGCTGTAAGCAACATTTCCTCCCACACATGGTTCTTTAAAATCGGTCAAACATTGCAGTATTTTATCGTACATTTAGAATACAGGTATTATTTTATTTTTCCGAAGAAGCCTAATTTGAAAATTGAAGCAGTTCTCTGAAGAAACAAGAGAATAAAGTAAATGTTGAGTTAATTTTTACATTCCTTCACAGAGAAATCTGACACATTGCGTTGTAACCGGCTTGCCAAGACTCAAATACGAACAACAGTAAGTCAATTGCAAATTGTGAATGAACGTAAACCAGGTCATTGATTAACTTTTAAAGAAAATGAAAAAGATTATGTGATACTGATTGAATCTATTTTACCATTACCCACCTTTTTGGATCCATCTCTTTAATCTGGCCTTTTTCTCATATTTGTCTCAACAGAAAAAGTAGCAATGTCCACTGCCTATTGGAGATAAAAGTTAAAGAGCTTACAGCACCTGGTATTCCCAGGCAGTCTCACATCCAAGTACTAAGCAGGACCAACTCTGCTTAGCTTCCGAGATCAGACGACATCGGGCTTGATTAGAGTGTTTTGGCTGTAAGCAACATTTAGTCCCACACATGGTTCTTTAAAATCGGTCAAACATTGCAGTATTTTCTCGTACATTTAGAATACAGGTATTATTTTATTTTTCCGAAGGAGACTAATTTGAAAATTGAAGCAGTTCTCTGAAGAAACAAGAGAATAGCGTAAATGTTGAGTTAATTTTTACCTTCCTTCACAGAGAAATCTGACACATTGGGTTGTAACCGGCTTGTCAAGACTCAAATAATAACAACAGTATGTCAATTGCAATATGTCAATGAACCTAAACCAGGTCATTGATTAACTTTTAAAGAAAATGAAAAGGATAATAAGCGTAAATGTTGACTTCATTTTTACCTTCCTTCAGAGAGAAATCTTAAACATTGGGTTGTAACCGGCTTGCCAAGACTCAAATACGAACAACAGTATGTCAATTGCAATATGTCAATGAACCTAAACCAGGTCATTGATTAACTTTTAAAGAAAATGAAAAGGATAATATGATACTGAATAAATCTATTTTACCATTACCCACCTTTTTGGATCCATCTCTTTAATCTGGCCTTTTTCTCATATTTTTCTCAACAGAAAAAGTAGCAATGTCCACTGCCTATTGGAGATAGAAGTTGAAGAGCTTACAGCACCTGGTATTCCCAGGTAGTCTCCAATCCAAGTACTAATCAGGCCCTAATCTGCTTAGCTTCCGAGATCAGACGTCATCGGGGTTAATTAGAGTGGTGCGGCTGTAAGCAACATTTCCTGCCACACATGGTTCTTTAAAATCGGTCAAACATTGCAGTATTTTATCGTACATTTAGAATACAGGTATTATTTTATTTTTCCGAAGGAGCCTAATTTGAAAATTGAAGCAGTTCTCTGAAGAAACAAGAGAATAAAGTAAATGTTGAGTTAATTTTTACATTCCTTCACAGAGAAATCTGACACATTGCGTTGTAACCGGCTTGCCAAGACTCAAATACGAACAACAGTAAGTCAATTGCAAATTGTGAATGAACGTAAACCAGGTCATTGATTAACTTTTAAAGAAAATGAAAAAGATTATGTGATATTGATTGAATCTATTTTACCATTACCCACCTTTTTGGATCCATCTCTTTAATCTGGCCTTTTTCTCATATTTGTCTCAACAGAAAAAGTAGCAATGTCCACTGCCTATTGGAGATAAAAGTTAAAGAGCTTACAGCACCTGGTATTCCCAGGCAGTCTCCCATCCAAGTACTAAGCAGGACCAACTCTGCTTAGTTTCCGAGATCAGACGACATCGGGCTTGATTAGAGTGTTTTGGCTGTAAGCAACATTTCCTCCCACACATGGTTCTTTAAAATCGGTCAAACATTGCAGTATTCTATCGTACATTTAGAATACAGGTATTATTTTAGTTTTCCGAAGGAGCCTTATTTGAAAATTGAAGCAGTTCTCTGAAGAAACAAGAGAATAAAGTAAATGTTGAGTTCATTTTTAAATTCCTTCACAGAGAAATCTGACACATTGGGTTGTAACCGGCTTGCCAAGACTCAAATACGAACAACAGTATGTCAATTGCAAATTGTCAACGAAATTGTCAAATCAGTCAAACATTGCAGTATTTTATCGTACATTTAGAATACAGGTATTATTTTATTTTTCCGAAGGAGCCCAATTTGAAAATCGAAGCAGTTCTCTGAAGAAACAAGAGAATAGCGAAAATGTTGAGTTAATTTTTACCTTCCTTCACAGAGAAATCTTAAACATTGGGTTGTAACCGGCTTGCCAAGACTCAAATACGAACAACAGTATGTCAATTGCAATATGTCAATGAACCTAAACCAGGTCATTGATTAACTTTTAAAGGAAATGAAAAGGATAATATGATACTGAATGAATCTATTTCACCATTACCCACCTTTTTAGATCCATCTCTTTAATCTGGCCTTTTTCTCATATTTTTCTCAACAGAAAAATAAGCAATATCCAATGCCTATTGGAGATAGAAGTTAAAGAGCATACAGCACCTGGTATTCCCAGGCAGTCTCCCATTCAAGTACTAATCAGGTCCTACTCTGCTTAGCTTCCGAGATCAGACTTCATCGGGCTTGATTAGAGTTGTGTGGCTGTAAGCAACATTTACTCCCACACATGGTTCTTTAAAATCGATCAAACATTGCAGTATTTTATCGTTCATTTAGAATACAGGTATTATTTTATTTTTCCGAAGGAGCCAAATTTGAAAATTGAAGCAGTTCTCTGAAGAAACAAGAGAATAGCGTAAATGTTGAGTTCATTTTTACCTTCCTTCACAGAGAAATCTGACATATTGGGTTGTAACCGGCTTGTCAAGACTCAAATACGAACAACAGTATGTCAATTGCAAATTGTCAACGAAATTGTCAAATCGGTCAAACATTGCAATATTTTATCGTACATTTAGAATACAGGTATTATTTTATTTTTCCGAAGGAGCCCAATTTGAAAATCGAAGCAGTTCTCTGAAGAAACAAGAGAATAGCGAAAATGTTGAGTTCATTTTTACCTTCCTTCACAGAGAAATCTGACACATTGGGTTGTAACCGGCTTGCCAAGACTCAAACACGAACAACAGTATGTCAATTGCAAATTGTCAACGAAATTGTCAAATCGTTCAAACATTGCACTATTTTATCGTATACGAACAACAGTATGTCAATTGCAAATTGTCAACGAACCTAAACCAGGTCATTGATTAACTTTTAGAGAAAATGAAAAAGTTAATACGATATTGATTGAAACTATTTCACCTTTACCCACCTTTTTGGATCCATCTCTTTAATCTGGCCTTTTTCTCATATTTGTCTCAACAGAAGAAGTAGCAATGTCCACTGCCTATTGGAGATAGAAGTTAAAGATCTTACAGCACCTGGTATTCCCAGGGAGTCTCCCATCCAAGTACTAAGCAGGCCCAACTCTGCTTAGCTTCTGAGATCAGACGACATCGGGCTTGATTAGAGTGCTTTGGCTGTAAGCAACGTTTCCTCCCACACATGGTTCTTTAAAATTGGTCAAACATTGCAGTATTTTATCGTACATTTAGAATACAGGTATTATTTTATTTTTCCGAAGGAGCCCAATTTGAAAATCGAAGCAATTCTCTGAAGAAACAAGAGAATAGAGTAAATGTTGAGTTAATCTTTACCTTCCTTCAGAGAAATCTGACACATTGGGTGTTAACCGGCTAGACAAGGCTCAAATACGAACAACAGTATATCAATTGCAAATTGTCAATGAACCTAAACCAGGTCATTGATTAACTTTTAAAGAAAATGAAAAATATAATGTGATACTGATTGAATCTATTTTACTTTTTGGATCCATCTCTTTAATCTGGCCTTTTTCTCATATTTTTCTTCATAGAAAAAGTAGCAATGTCCACTGCCTTTTGGAGATAGAAGTTAAATTGGGCTCCTTCGGAAAAATAAAATAATACCTGTATTCTAAATGCACGATAAAATACTGCAATGTTTGACAGATTTTAAAGAAACATGTGTGGTAGGCAATGTTCGGTGATGATCGTGACGTACTCTGACGTATTACGGTAAGCGTATTGCCTCACTTCTGGTTGCCTGCGTGTCTGTTGTCCGATAGCTTACTTTCACAGCTCCAGCTAAACCAGCTAAAGTTAATTGTGTGATATTGTGTGCTATTCTTCAGTACAAGCGGCTAAATCACCTGCTGTGCATCTTAAACACTAATATCACCTTCTTGTAGCGGCTTCTCGCTTAATCCTACAGTTCTATTTACACTTTGTTTGGTTTCTCTAACGGTAGCCACCGTACTCTAGCTCAGCAGTTAGCGATGGCTTCCCTCTCTTCCTCTCCTTCTCCCCCTTGCTCAGTGTGTCACATGCTTAGCCAGTCCTCTGCCTCCCTTAATGATAACGGTACATGTAATAAGTGTAGTTTGTTTGCTAGGGTGGAGGCGAGGCTCAGTGAGTTAGAGGCACGGCTCCGCACCATGGAAGCTCAGTCGTTAGCCACAGTAGTTAGCCTGCCCACTCCCATAGTCGGTGCGGGCCAACCAGCCGTAGCTCCAGCTAGCTGTTCCCCGGCAGCCCCCGAGCAGCCGGGAGGCTGGGTACTGTCCGAAGGAAACAGAAGTCAACGCAGAAGCACACAGTGCACCACCAACCTCTTCACGTTTCTAACCGGTTCGCCCCACTCGGCGAGACACCCGCTGAGGAACCGACTCTGGTTATAGGTAGCTCCATAGTCAGAAACGTGAAGATAGCGAAGCCAGGGACCACAGTCACATGCATTCCGGGGGCCAGAGCGTGCGACGTTGAGTCCTATTTAAAACTGCTGGCTAAGGATAAACGTAAATACAGTAAGATTGTAATACACGTCGGCGGTAATGACTCCCGAATCCGACACTCGGAGGTCACTAAAATTAATGTGGCATCGGTGTGTTCATACGCCAAAACAATGTCGGACACCGTAGTTTTGGTCAATGATGAGATGTATAGCCGCATGTCATCATTCAACCGCTGGTTGTCGAGGTGGTGTCCAGCAAACAATGTGGGCTTCATTGATAATTAGGAGACTTTCTGGGGAAAACCTGATCTGATTAGGAGAGACGGCATTCATCCCACGTTGGATGGAGCGGATCTCATTTCTGCAAATCTGACCAACTTTGTTTGGGGACCTAATCCATGACAACCCAGAGTTCAGACCAGGAAGCAGAAGCAGAGTTGTAGTCTTACACCCTTCTCTGCACTTCCATTAGAGCAGTTACCCACCCAAAACTCTATAGGGACTGTGTCTGCCCCACGGCCACTTAAATTAATTAAATCTAAAGCAACCAGAAGAGGAGTTGTACAAAATAATCTCATAAAAGTTAACACCACCAACGCAACAGTGCAGCAAAATAGGAGAATTAAATGTGGACTCTTAAATATCAGATCTTTGTCATCTAAAGCTGTTTTAGTAAATGATTTAATATCTGACAATCACATTGATCTATTCTGTCTTACTGAAACCTGGCTGTGTCATGAAGAATATGTCAGCCTAAATGAATCAACTCCTCCAAATCACATTAATACTCACATTCCTCGAGGCACCGGCCGAGGAGGTGGAGTAGCAGCTATCTTTGACTCGGGCCTATTAATGAACCCTAAACCTAAATTGAACTACAACTCATTTGAAAGCCTTGTTCTTAGTCTTTCACATCCAACCTGGAAAACAATACAGCCAATTCTATTTGTTATAGTGTACCGGGCCCCTGGTCCGTATTCTGAATTTATATCTGAATTTTCAGAGTTTTTATCAAGTTTAGTTCTTAAAACAGATAAAGTTATTATTGTAGGTGACTTTAATATTCATGTGGATGTTGATAATGATAGCCTTAGTACTGCGTTTATTTCATTATTAGATTCAATCGGCTTCTGTCAGAGTGTACAGAAACCCACTCACTGTTTTAACCACACCCTCGACCTTGTTCTTGCATATGGCATTAAAATAGAACACTTAATAGTTTTTCCACAGAACCCTCTTTTATCAGACCATTACCTAATAACTTTCGAGTTTAGACTACCAGAGTGTACTACGTTAGGCAAAGGTTTCTACACCAGATGTCTATCTGACAGTGCTGTAGCTAAATTTAAAGAAGCGATTCCATCTGTATTTAATTCAATGCCATGTCTCAATATAACGGAGGACTCCTGTACTAACTTTGGTCCGTCCCAGATTGATCATCTCGTCGATAGTGCTACAGGCTCACTGAGATTGACACTGGACTCTATAGCCCCTCTAAAAAAGAATATAATAAAGCAGAGGAGGTTCGCTCCATGGTATAACCCTGAAACCCGCAAAATAAAACAAACATTGCGAAAGCTTGAAAGGATATGGCGTTCCACCAATTTAGAAGAATCTCGGTTAGTTCTGCGAGATAGTCTGAAAACATATAAGAAGGCCCTCCGTAATGCCAGAGCAGCCTATTACTCACTAATAATAGAGAAAAATAAGAACAACCCCAGATTTCTCTTCAGCAAAGTAGCCAGGCTGACAGAGAGTCACAGCTCTGTCGAGCCGTGTATTCCTATAGACCTTAGTAGTAATGATTTCATGAGCTTTTTCAATGATAAGATTCTAACTATTAGAGACAAGATTAATGGTCTCTTGCCCTCAACCAGTGCCGATCTATCCTTGGAGGCAGCTATAAGCCCTGATATATGTATGGACGGCTTCTCTCTCATCGACTTTAAAAAATTGTCTTCAACAATTTCCTCTTCTAAATCTTCTACCTGTCTCTTGGACCCCGTCCCGACGAGGCTGCTTAAAGAAGTTTTACCTTTGAATGTCAATCTGTCTTTACAAACAGGCCATGTACCACAGTCTTTTAAAGTAGCTGTGATCAAGCCTCTTCTCAAGAAGCCCACTCTTGATCCAGAGGTGTTGGCTAACTATAGATCGATCTCTAACCTTCCCTTCCTCTCTAAGATCCTTGAGAAAGTAGTTGCAAATCAGTTATGTGACTTTCTACAGAACAATAGTTTATTTGAGGATTTTCAGTCAGGATTTAGAAAACACCACAGCACAGAGACAGCACTGATGAAATTACTAATGACCTCCTAATTGCATCAGATAAAGGACTTGTCTCTGTTCTTGTCTTGTTGGACCTTAGTGCTGCATTCGACACCATTGACCATCACATCCTATTACAGAGATTAGAACATTTGATTGGCATTAAAGGCACCGCACTAGGCTGGTTTGAGTCCTATTTATCGGATCGATCTCAACTTGTATATGTAAACGATGAATCCTCGATGACCACCAACGTCAGTCACGGAGTTCCACAAGGTTCTGTGCTTGGACCAATCTTATTCACCTTATATATGCTTCCTTTGGGCAATATTATCAGAAGACACTCCAAAGACTTTCATTGTTATGCTGATGATACTCAATTATATATATCGATCAAGCCAGACGAAAGCAACCAGCTTGCTAAACTTCAAGCATGTCTCAAAGATATAAAAACATGGATGACCTGCAACTTCCTGATGTTAAACTCAGACAAAACTGAAGTTATTTTATTAGGCCCAGAACACCTCCGGAATCAACTATCTAATGATGTGGTTACTCTAGATGGCATTGCCCTGGCATCCAGCACCACCATAAAGAATCTCGGAGTTGTCTTTGATCAGGACTTGTCCTTTAACTCTCACGTAAAACAAATCTCAAGGACTGCATTTTTTCACCTACGTAACATTTCAAAAATTAGACACATCCTGTCTCAAAGCGATGCAGAAAAATTAGTTCACGCATTTGTTACTTCTAGACTGGACTACTGTAACTCCTTATTATTAGGCTGCTCTAATAAGTCTCTTAAATCTCTCCAGTTGATCCAGAATGCTGCAGCTCGTGTACTAACAAAAACCAAGAGAAGAGATCATATTACTCCTGTATTAGCTTCTCTTCACTGGCTCCCTGTAAAATCCAGAGTCAAATTTAAAATCCTTCTCCTCACCTACAAAGCCTTAATTGGTGAGGCACCATCATATCTTAAGGATCTCATAGTACCATATTTCCCCACTAGAGAGCTGCGCTCACTAAATGCGGGGCTGCTTGTGGTTCCCAGAGTCTTAAAAAGTAGGATGGGAGCCAGAGCCTTCAGTTATCAAGCTCCTCTTCTATGGAACCAGCTTCCACTTTCAGACACAGTGACCACATTTAAGAGTAGACTTAAGACTTTCCTCTTTGATAGCGCTTATAGTTAGGGCTGGCTCAGGTTTGCCCTGGTCCATTCTTTCCAGTCCCTTGATATGCTGCTATAGGTCTAGACTGCTGGGGGACAACTTAGGATACACTGAGCTCCTCTATCCTTTTCTCTCTCTCCTTCTGTATGAATTCATGTTCTATAAATGCACATTACTAACTCTACTTCTTCCCTCGGAGTCTTTGTGCTTTCTCGCCTCGCAGGTTTCCACGAATCGTGGTTGCATCTGGACCCTGGTCCTGCTTCCTGGTTCCTTCCGTGGAACTGCTGACGCACATTCTTTTCTATTTTATGTGAATTCAACGTGTTGTAACTCTGTCATGCTGTTCATTCTGTACACATGACATCTATTTTCGTACTCTGTCCATCCTGGGAGAGGGATCCTCCTCTGCTGCTCTCCTGAAGGTTTCTTCCATTTTTCTCCCTGTTGATAGGGTTTTTTGGGGGAGTTTTTCCTGAGTCGATGAGAGGTTCTGGGACAGAGGATGTCAGTGTGTACAGATTGTAAAGCTCTCTGAGGCAAATTTATAATTTGTGATTTTGGGCTATACAAAAATAAATTGAATTGAATTGAATTGTTGCTTACAGCCACAGCACTCTAATCACGCGAGACCAAATCAAGATCACGTGGGATTTGCAGCTGAACTCCAAAGCAGGAAGTGAGACAGAGCACATGGTGGAGGGTTCTTTCCCTCCACTCCTTTTTATTCTCCTATTTCTTTTGTCTTTTACTGGTGAAATGACACGGAACGGCACAGAGATTAACGAGCAGGAAAACGGACAAAGAACTGCAATGAGAAAATTTGAAAGCAATAAAGAGAGGGGTGAATATAATAAAAAGCTCACAGTTAGTGTGGAGCTGGAAGGACAGAATGCAATAACTGCAATGGAGTTAATGAAGTGTGTGCGTGAGTTGTGTGGTGGACTGGTGGCGTGCCGCTTCGTCGGAGAAGGCCGGTACGAGATGACGATGAGCCATCCGAAAGGGAAGGAGAGGCTGCTGGAGGGATTCAAGATCGGACAGACGAGGGTCCACGCCAGGGAGCTAAACAACGATGAGCTGGTGGCGTCCTTCCTGAACCTGCCGTTCTACACCGAAGACCGGGAGATCCTGGAGAAGCTACAGTGCTGGGGAGTGTCGGCTGTTTCCCAGATAAAACGTCGTATGTGGCCGGGGACCAAGATAGCGGACGGAACGAGATTCCTAAAGGTAAAATTTAATGACCAGGTCCAGTCCTTGCCTTACTCTGCTCGGTTCAATACAGCTCTGGGTGCGGAGGACTTCAGAGTCATTCATGACAAACAGGTTAAAGTGTGTAGGATGTGTATTCAGCCGGGGCATATTCTGAGGGAATGTCCGGATTTTTCTTGCCATAAATGCGGAGTCCAGGGGCATTACGCTAGGGAATGCACAAAAAACAAACCGAAATGCAGCCTGTGCTTGAATATAATGGATGAATGCATCTGTAATAAGAGTGAAAATGACAGGGAGAATACGAAGAGTGAAATCTCTGAGTCTGAGGACGAGGGAGAAGAGGAGTTGGCTGAAGGGAGTGGAGGGACCGAGGAGAGTGAGATTGTGGAAGAGAGTGGAAAAGAACTCTTTACGGACGCCGAGTCAGAGCCCGCTACGAGGGTGATTACGAGCGGAGGGGTTGTCCTTCAAATGGTGCCGGGTAGAAGCCCCGGTGAAAAAGAAAAGGCGGTGTGCGAGCCCACAGAGAAAACAGAGGCGAGGAGCGGTGAGAAGGTGCTCGGAAAGCGGCCAAAACAACCGTCTCCACCCGCCGTTTCAGAGCACCAAAGCCCCGCGACCGAGCCGGACCCCGTGCCCGTGCCCGTGCCGGTGCCGGACCCCGTTCCGGTGCCAGACACCGTGCCGGACACCGCGCTCCCTCCACGGCCTGGAAATCGGCTCCGCAAAGCCACTAATGAGCCTCCCCTGACGGAAGAAGGATCAGACTCAGAGATGGATGTTGTCAAAGTTAAGGAAGCAAGGAAAAGGCCAAACGAGGGGCAGAAAAAGAGCAAAGTAAAGAAAAATAAAAGTAGAAACTAACAGATGATTAATATACAACAGCTAATACTTATGTGCACCTTCACGGGCTTCCAGATAAACTCGCTTAATGCGAATGGGCTCCGTAATGAAACAAAAATGGACTCAATTCTGAAACAACTTAAACCAGACATAATATGCTTCCAGGAAACAAGATGGGATGAAAGCTCTGTAAAATATTGTGAAAAGCAGTGGGAGGGAGAAATCTACTCAAACGAAGGGACCTGCACCTCATGCGGTGTAGCTGCACTCTTCAAACAAAACTGTTTGGAGAACATAAAAGAAATACACAGGGACAAAGAAGGCAGGTTACAAATCATTGATTTTAGTTTTGCTAATACATGTTACCGGTTGATAAATGTATATGCACCTAATGGTGAATGTGAAAGGAAATGCTTCTTTCAAAAACTCACAAAGTGGTGTAATGAAAAAACCCTTTTAATAGGGGACTTAAATGTAGCCCTGACGGAAAAGGACCTTTCAAATAACAACGTGTATAGGAACGATACGAGTAGAGCCACCCTAAAAAATATAATAATTGAATCTAATATTATAGATGTGTGGAGAGTTCTCAACAAAAGTGGCACAGGGTTTTCAAGGAGACAGGCGGTGAATGGGAAATTAAAACAATCCAGGATTGATTATTGCCTGGTTGCCTCTCGGGTGATGAAAGAAATAACAACCTGTAGATACTCCTTTAATTCATGGATCGATCACACTTTTATGACAGTAGGTGTGGGGGGTGATGGGAACAAGAGGGGTGGGGGAACATGGTGTATAAATATAAGTCATCTAGAAGATGAGGTGCTCAAAATACAAATAAATAAATATCTAGTAAAGGTGCTACAAAACATTTACTTTGTCGATGATATATGTAGCTACTGGGGGAAAGTAAAAGAAAAAATCAAAAAGATGTGTATCATTTTCAGCAAAAATAAGAACTGGGAGGATAAACGAGAAGAGACTGTTTTAAATTCCCTTCTAAAAAATGAAATACGGAAATGTGAAGAAAACCCCAATTATAATAGTGAAAGATATGAACTATATAAAACTAAAATAAATGAAATTGAAAGAAAACGGTGTAAGGGTGCAATAATCAGAAGCAGAGCAAAATTTATAACTGAGGGAGAAAGGTGTACCGCTTTTTTTCTAGGGCTGGAAAAAGAAAGCCAAAACAGAACTTTCCTCTCCAGGCTAGAAAATTCAAGGGGGGAAATAATAGAAAAAACAGAAGAGATCATGATTACCATACAGGGATATTACCAACAACTTTTTCAGAGCGAAGCAAGTGATAACAGTAAAATAAATGAGGTGGCAAATAAAATAAGTAACAAACTCAAGGAAGATGATCGTAAGTGGTGTGACACGCCGCCCTATCTCGGAGAGGTAGAGCAGGCAATAGACGGACTGAATAAAAACAAAAGCCCAGGTGCAGATGGTCTACCTGCAGAATTCTTTCAAACATTTAAAGAAACTCTAGCCCCGATCCTGCTCAAAATTTACACTCAGATGGACGCAGAGCAGAAGGCTCCAGTACCGTTCACAGAAGGGATAGTAACCATAATCTTTAAAAACAAAGGAGACAGGACCAACCTCAGAAATTACAGACCAATCAGCTTATTAAATACGGACTACAAAACTTTTGCAAAAACAAAAAAAGATATCTCAGACACCTTCAACACCATCAGGGACACAACAAGTACTTTAAACAGTGAGGGAGGGATCATGTTGGGTGTAGATTTAGAAAAAGCCTTTGATAGAGTGGAGCATCCCTTCTTGTGGGGGGTACTGGAGCGCTCCGGTTTTGGGCCTCTGTACATACAAAGAATCAAAATGTTGTACAGGAATGCAAAAAGCAGGGTTAAATGCAACGGCCTCCTGACAGACAGCTTTGAGATCAAGAGGTCAGTAAGGCAGGCCTGTCCACTATCAGCGTTATTATACAGTCTGGTGGCAGAACCCCTGGCCTGCTTAATAAACAGCGATGGGAAAATAAAAGGAATTTCAACCCCAGTTGGAAACACAATTAAAATCGTACAATATGCCGATGATGTCAACATATGCGTTAAAACGAGAGGGTGTGTGGATAGAGCGTTAGAACACATAAAAAACTACGGGAGGGCATCGGGAGCAAAAATAAATGAAGGAAAATCTGAAATCATGGTCTTTAAACAATGTGACATCCCGAGCAATGCCTGGGGCCTCAAACAAATTGACAATGAAAGGAAAATATTAGGCATTTTTATAGGGAAAGATGAAAAGAGAGCCATGGAAAGAACATGGAAAGAGGTTTTGGGGAAAATAAAAAATCTACTCAACCTTTGGTATGCGAGAGGCCTAAATTTGAAAGGAAAGGTAATCGTAGTTAACGCCCTGATACTGTCCAAAATTAACCACATTTTGGGGTCTTGCGAGTTGCCCTCTTGGGTACTAAATTCGCTCAATGTAGCAATTTCCACATTCTTCTGAAAAGGAAAGGGGAATTCAATTGCTCGCAGGACATTAATAGCTAACAAAAGGGAGGGGGGCTTAGCTTTGATTGATATAAGTGTGAAAAAAGATGCACTGAGGCTAAAACTAATAGGAAGATTTTTCAATTCAGAAGGTCAGCTGCCCTGGAAAGACTTCTTGATGGGCCTCTTGACAAATTACGGGGAGAGGAGCTTGTACAACCTGTGTGCCTTCTCCCCAAAGGATGTAAAAGCGGGCTCGTCATGATTCTACAGGGAAGTGCTGGAGGCCTGGGACAAGATTCTGCCCCACCTCAAACCTGACGTAAAAGGGAAAGAACAAGTGCTGCGGTTACCTTTCCTATCAAACCCAAGCTTTGTTGGTCAGGGAAGGCCTCTCATAAGCTGTCACCTCAGTCAGGCAGGTCTCACGTCAGTAGGAAGCGTGTGTGGGATGAATGGTATGTTTGATTTAGAGAGAGTGAGAAAAAGACTAAGGGTGGGGGGGGGTAAATACAATATAACACGTTTAAAAGAGATAGGAAAAATGTTTGATGAATCTATGAGACAAGTATGGATGGAGAAAATGGGGGTCGACATGGGGCAGGACAGAGCCGTGGGTTTTTTCCTGTGCCTTGAGGGTAAACTCACATGCATAGAACAAATAAAGACAAAAATATTCTACAGCATTTTGATAAAAAAACATATAAGTAAACCAACAGCTGAACAATCATGGAAAAAAATATTCCCTAACTACCAACTTAACAGAATTTGGTCCAATATAGAATTTAAATTCATCTCCCCTGGCATTTTCAACTCAGACTTCAAGATAAGGCACAGGAAGATATTCACGAGCATCGTCCTGCACCAACTACACAAGGAGAAATTCACAAGAATGTGCGCAGTTTGTGGCCAGGAAGAGGAGGACTTTGAACATCTCATACTATTTTGCTCCGCACTCAGAGTTTTTAGAGCTTATATAAAAGAACTGATAACAGTGGGATGTGGGGTAAAGAACATGAGGGGAACATTGTGGGACTGGACCTGGTGTTTTGGTCTACCAAAAAGGATCGAAGGTCAGGATGCCAGCCTCCCCAATACATGCCTGGCATTTGCCAGACAGGCAGTCCTGATGAGGAGGAATTTTGCCCTTTTTGAGAACAAAACAAAGGACCTCACAAAACTGTTCGCAAACAGCATAAAAGCACACTGGAGAACACTATATGCTCATAAAAAAGACCTAATGGAGAACTATGTAAGTGAAAAAAACAAACTGTTCTCAGTGGATAATGACAATAATATGGTCTTTCTTTTTTGAGCCACGTAGGTTGGGTTTGAGGTCACTGACTTTTTGTTGCGTTGCGGAGGGGAGGGGGCCTCTTTTTGTGTCTCTAGAATAGAGATGTGTGTGTATGTGTGAAATCATTGCTGTAGATTTTGTTGTACTTTCTCACTGTAAATATTATAATCATACTTATGCAAATAATTATGTGAACCAAAATAATGATGTTGTGTATTTTTGATAATAAAAGATAAAAAAAAAAAAAAAATCAAGCCCGATCTTGTCTGATCTGGGAAGCTAAGTAGAGTAGGGCCTGATTAGTACTTTGATGGGAGACTGCCTAGGAATACCAGGTGCTGTAAGATCTTTAACTTCTATCTCTAAAAGGCAGTGGAAATTGCTACTTTTTCTGTTGAGAAAAATATGATAAAAAGTCCAGATTAAAGAGATGGATCCAAAAAGGTGGGGAAAGGTGAAAAGGAAAAATAGATTCAATCAATATCATATTATCCTTTTCATTTTCTTTAAAAGTTAATCAATGACCTGGTTTAGGTTCGTTGACAATTTGCAATTGACATACTGTTGTTCGTATTTGAGTCTTGGCAAGCCGGTTACAACCCAATGTGTCAGATTTCTCTGTGAAGGAAGGTAAAAATGAACTCAACATTTACGCTATTCTCTTGTTTCTTCAGAGAAATCCTTCGATTTTCAAATTGGGCTCCTTCAGAAAAATAAAATAATACCTGTATTCTAAATGTACGATATAATACTGCATAAGACTTATTGAATATTGGGCTCTTGTCCTACTAGCAGCTGGTAGAAAACTCCCCGTCAGGGAATCGAAACATGGTCTTCCTCGTGACAAGCGGAGATACTTTCCACTATACTAACGAGGACTGTACTAGTGACGTTTTTGGCTAGTTTTTCGGAGTTTACAGGGAATTTGCAGTTACACAGGGGAGCCTTTAAGTTTACTACACATTTACTGTCACTCAATGCCAAAGCAACTTCAATTCAATTCAATTCAATTCATTTTTGTATAGCCCAAAATCACAAATTACAAATTTGCCTCAGAGGGCTTTACAATCTGTACACACTGACATCCTCCGTCCCAGAACCTCTCATCGACTCAGGAAAAACTCCCCCAAAAAACCCTATCAACAGGGAGAAAAATGGAAGAAACCTTCAGGAGAGCAGCAGAGGAGGATCTCTCTCCCAGGATGGACAGAGTACGAAAATAGATGTCATGTGTACAGAATGAACAGCATAACAGAGTTACAACACGTTGAATTCACATAAAATAGAAAAGAATGTGCGTCAGCAGTTCCACGGAAGGAACCAGGAGGCAGGATTTGACTGTATCCA
This sequence comes from Ophiodon elongatus, assembly GCA_016806645.1. Lineage (NCBI taxonomy): Eukaryota > Metazoa > Chordata > Actinopteri > Perciformes > Hexagrammidae > Ophiodon > Ophiodon elongatus. The sequence continues at coordinate 364 of JACSYO010001749.1, read as the reverse complement.
GTTGGAAATCGTGTTGTCTGCCATCCCAAATGTTTGCAGTTAAGTAAAAATGTTGCATTAAGCCGGGCACGTGTGTTACTGCTTTAATTGGCCGGGATGTCTAGAATTCAACCACTTTCTCAATTCACATGGAACCATTACTTATCAAAACCGGTCAACCCTTTTGCATTGTCGCTGGAATCTGCGGTGACCTGTCAATGATTTAGGGGAAACCATACGATCACCACAATAAAACCCTGCTGCATTGGCCGGGGAACGGATCCCGATCTCCCGCGTGGCAGGCGAGAATTCTACCATTGAAACACTAATACCTACATATCACCAAGGTGAGAAAGACGAATCCACATGGCTGCATGTGGTCAGC
>JACSYO010001748.1:25000-30228 GCA_016806645.1 Ophiodon elongatus | reverse complement strand
ACAGGTCCAAGACTACGACGCTGTATTAGATAGATAAATATAGGCCATAGATAAAGTTGGGGATAGGTAATATTCCAAGAAAAAAAACTCAGAATCTCCGACATTAAAGTCCTAAATTTACAAGATAAAAACTTGGATCTTCTCTGCGATTGAAGTCGTAAAATTTATGAGAAAAAAAACTCTTCTCCAAGATTAACAGGGCATATTTAAAATCTACTTTGCAGTCGGATTTATCAATAAGGAAATACTTGTGATTTTACAAAATTATCATCAGCATCTGGACTTTGAAGAGACGTTGCCGTGCATTGATTTGAGTTTTTTTCATGTAATAGTTCTTAAATTCTTCTCTGAATATTCCCCAGGCTCGGAAATGTATTTATTTTTCCTACCATGGCCCTTATATGCCGTCGTAACAAATACAAAACAGACCCAAACCCATCATGCATGAATAGGTTTCTGAAAAGAGACCCAACCCTCTTCATTCCCACACAATAATGGATTTCACCCAAAATAAAAAGAGGTATTCCGGCCATCATCGCCTTGATGAGCGACTACAAACTGGAAAAGTAACACTTTTACTCAAAAGTCAGCCAATAAGTTTAATAAAGTACTTTTTTCGAAAAAAGTATAAAAAAAGTAACGTGTCGAAAAAAGTATAAAAAAAGTTACGTGTCGGAAAGTATAAAAAAAATTTACGTGTCGAAAAAAGTATAAAAAAAAGTAACTTGTCGAAAAAAGTATAAAAAAAAGTTACGTGTCGAAAAAAGGATAAAAAAAAGTTACGTGTCGAAAAAAGTATAAAAAAAGTTAACGTCGTCGAAAAAAGTATGCCACGTGTCGAAAAAGGATAAAAAGTTACGTGTCGAAAAGGATAAAAAGTTGGCCGCGGTCAAAAAGTATAAAAAAAGTAACAACCTTTTTGTTCATCGTCATCTGGATTAATGTGTGTTTGTGTGTCCTATAACAGGAATACTGTGACCTGTGCAAGCTGTTTATTTCTATATTTCCACAAAGGAACCCCATCAAAAGGATAACACCGGCCTTGTTTCCGTTCATGGATCATAATAAGAAGCTTCGTATTTTCTGCTCCGCAGTTCATCCGCACGCTGGAGAGCCGCCCGGACTTCAACGCCCGCGCTCGCGGCTACTTCGCCTCCCTGCTGACGGTGGCGCTGCACGGAAAGCTGGAGTATTACACCGACATCATGAGGACGCTGCTGCTGGAGCTGATGGACGAACACGTGCAGAACAAAAACCCCAAACTCATGCTCCGGAGGTGAGGAGACAAACACACTGAAGAACACATTATTTTTTACTTTTTTTAAGTAATAGCTTTAAAAGGATAGAAAAATGTCTCCTTGGGTTTTTCTTTTTTAATCTTCTGCGTGTTTGTGTTTCTAGGTCGGAGACGGTGGTGGAGAGGATGCTCTGTAATTGGATGTCCATCTGTATCTATCAGTTTCTCAGGGTAACACAGATTCTTTCACTTATTCTCTGTTTGTTTTGAATTCTCTTCGATCTGTTCCTCTCGCCTGCTTCTGTTCTTCTTCTTCTTCTTCTGTTCTTCTTCTTCTTCTTCTTCTTCTGTTCCTTCACTTATAATTGACTCAGAGAAACTTTTCTGTTCCTCTTTGTTGAAATCTGTTCAGTGTGAACCTGTATTTTCTTTGTTTATCACCATTACATTTTGTACTTTAACACTTTATGTAGACAGAAAATGATCCTCGCTTTCCCCTTTTTGTTTGAATAACTAAGAAGAAGATGTATTTCTTTTACAGAAAATGTATTTAAGGTACTTTTACATTTGCAGGTTGACTATTTAACAAAACTGTTGTTGGGGAGCGTTTGATTTGTTGCACCACAGTGCGTTAAGTTCAAGTTCTTTATTGTCATATCAATACAATCTAATATAATGACATTGTATTTATATATATATATATATATATATACTGTATATTTTTTCTTTCATACAATAAATGCAGCACAAAAGTGCTTGAAAATAAACAGAAAAAGGAATTGACGGAAATTAAGATGAAAATAAAACCCACTGAATAATAATATTAATATTATAATCACTACCCATATTTTCAGCATGCAGTAATGTAGAACATATTGCAGACAGGTATGCACATAAATATATTTATACTATACTGAATATATACTGAATATATGAACTGTGATGATGACTTGTGCAGTTGGAACAAGTTCAGTGGAGTATAGAATATGCAAGTAGGTATAGTATAAGTATGGCAGTAGTCTAAAGTGTCAATATGTGATTAAAATAATTGCTGTTAAAGAGTGTGTGTGTATGTGTGTGTGTGTGTGTGTGTGTGTGTGTTTTAGGACACGGCTGGAGAGCCTTTATACAAACTGTTCAAGGCCTTGAAGCACCAGGTTGAGAAAGGGCCGGTGGACGCCATGATGAAAAAAGCCAAATACACACTGAACGACACGGGGCTGCTGGGGGACGACGTCGAGTACTGTGTACTGGTGAGTACTGTGTACTGGTGAGTACTGTGTACTGGTAAGTACACGGGACGTGTGTTGAGCAGTGTGCATTTAGAAGTATTTTTAGATCCAACCTTTCGCTGTGATTCACTGTTTTTAAATCATTTCATGGAAGCAGCTTCTCAAATGTGAATATTTTACAGTTTCAGACTGTTGGTCGGACAAAACAAGACATTTAAAGACATTTAAAGACGTTTAAAGACGTTTAAAGACATTTAAAGACGTTTAAAGACATTTAAAGACATTTAAAGACGTTTAAAGACGTTTAAAGACATTTAAAGACGTTTAATGACATTTAAAGACGTTTAAAGACGTTTAAAGACATTTAAAGACGTTTAAAGACATTTAAAGACGTTTAAAGACATTTAAAGACATTTAAAGACGTTTAAAGACATTTAAAGACATTTAAAGACGTTTAAAGACGTTTAATGACATTTAAAGACATTTAAAGACGTTTAAAGACGTTTAAAGACGTTTAATGACATTTAAAGACATTTAAAGACATTTAAAGACATTTAAAGACGTTTAATGACATTTAAAGACGTTTTTTAAAGACGTTTAATGACATTTAAAGACGTTAAAGACATTCCACTTTGGCGTCTTTCACTGTTAAAATCGGCAAAACTACTCGCCAATGTGTTTTGCTCACAGAAGTAAATAAGCTCGGGAGTGTGACAGCTGTGCTTTGTGTGTTTGTGCCGTCAGACCCTGCAGGTGTTGGTGCACGGGGAGGGACCGGATGTGACTCCGGTGAAGGTGTTGAACTGTGACACCATCACCCAGGTGGGTTTGTTTGTCTTTCTCCGGTCTGTTTGCAGAGCTTCTTCACGTCAGGGGCCAAATATTTCATTAAATTCACTCCGTGTTGTGCACAATTTTTATGCAGAAAATGTTAAAGGTACGATACATTACGTTACATTGCGGTACATTACGTACATTACATTACGATACATTACGATACGATACATTACGATACATTACGATACATTACGATACAATACATTCGATACGGTACGATACATTACGATATGGTACGATACATTACGATACATTAACATTACAATTCGATACGGTACGATACATTACGATACATTATGGTACGATACATTACGATACGATACATTACGATATGGTACGATACATTACGATACATTACAATTCGATACGGTACGGTACGATACATTACGATACATTACAATTCGATACGGTACGGTACGATACATTACGATACATTATGGTACAATACATTACGATATGGTACGGTACATTACGATACAGTACGATACGGTACGGTACATTACGATATGGTACGGTACATTACAACTTTATTGTCAGTTTATACTGAAATATAAATATATGTAATTTGGTAAAAACCTTCACACCAGATTAGATTGCCATTACCGGACAGAAAATGGCTAGTTAGGTTATGAGTGCAAGTCTTCTGTGATATTTCTCTGCTGTATTTTTCATGTTTTGCGTTACATTTCGTCAGGTAAACTCTTTACTCCCCCTGCAGGTGAAAGAGAAGATCATCGATCAGGTGTACAGGAACCTGCCGTACTCCCAGAGACCGGAGGTGGAGAGCGTTGCTTTGGGTGAGGAGACGCAGATCATTATAATGACATTTATACAAATACATAATTTTGCTGTCACAAACCTGCAGTTTGTCACCTCCTGCAGGTTTACAGTGGAACTGCAGGGTTAAAGTAAAACAATTAAATACATTAAAGTCTTATAAAGTTGATTTCAAAGTGAAACAGCAATAGAGAACTTCAGTAAACAGCAGCCAAATCATTAATAATAATAATAATAATAACAACACACACATGCTTCAATGAAAAGCAGGCTTTTAATATATATAAATAAATGTTCTGATCCGTCCACAGAGTGGCGTCCCGGCTCCACGGGTCAGATCCTGTCCGACCTCGACCTCACCTCCCAGAAAGAGGGACGCTGGAAGAGACTCAACACGCTGGCTCATTACAATGTGAGTCCAAAAATTATAATAATATTAACATTTTTAAGGTATTTGGTGCAAAAAAAAATGCAACAAAAAAGGAAATTATGCTAATATTTACACTTTATTTACCGTTATTGTCTGTATTTTGATTAGCAATCAAGTGTTATTCAAGCACGCGAGGAACCGCTGCGTTTCTTCGTCCTGCGTGACGTTAAACTGACGGAGAATCAGGATTTCTTCATGTTTTTTCTTGCAGGTTCGAGACAACGCCACGCTGGTTCTGTCCAGAGTTCTGCACACGCAGGCCTTCCACCAGCACCAGGACAGCTACGAAGAGAGTACGTACACACACACACACACACACACACACACACACACACACACACACACACACACACACACACTCCTCAAGGTTATGAGGTATGAACCCGGAGGGTGTTTCTGTATTTCCACTCAGTGAATGAATAAAACCGACAGCAGAAGTTTGTTCTTAATAAACAGAAAACTGTTTCCTTCATTTCCTCCTTTTTTTTTTTTGTTTTTACCTTTTTACGTGACGTCTGAATAAAGATGTGATTTAAAGTCTTCCATTTCTGAAAAAGGTCTATTCTCTGTTTTTGTCTCTCTCTCTCTCCCCGTCTCCCTCCCCCTCTCTCCCTCTCCCTCTCCCCCCTCTCTCTCTCCGTCTCTCTCCCCTCCCCCTGCTCTCTCTCTCTCTCTCTCTCTCTCTCTCTCTCCATCACCCCCCCTCTCTCTCTCT
>JACSYO010001748.1:0-20000 GCA_016806645.1 Ophiodon elongatus | reverse complement strand
AACGGCATTTAATCACTTGATATAATTTGATAAATGTGTGTGTGTGTGTGTGTGTGTGTGTGTGTGTGTGTGTGTGTGTGTGTGTGTGTGTCCAGTTACTACAAGGGCATCAGACAGATGGTTCCCGTCAGTGACCAGGACATGAACACACACCTCGCTGAGGTGTCCAGGGTATGAGACGTAACTAATGCACTTTCTCAAGTTTAGTACACATTTGAGGTACTTGTACTTCACTTGAGTAGTTCTGTTTGATGCTATTATGATGAATAGTACTTTTTAAGTAGGTACTAGTAACTGATTTTGATAAGTGTGTGGCCTGAAAGTCAGCTCTTAAAACCTATTTAATATATTATATTATATATATACATATATATATTAATATATATGTATATATATGTATATATATATTAATATATATATTTAATTTTTTATTTTATTGATTATTTTATATATTTTTATTTTATATATTTTCATTTACATTTTTTTTTTGTTTTCTTTTGTCTTATAAAGCATTTTGTTATTTAGTTTTGAAAAGTGCAATACAAATACATTTGTTAAAGATTAATATTTTAAATATAAAACACATGATCATTTTATAAAATACTATAAAATAATGATGGTATATGAAATAGATAAAATAAATCTGCTCCACCTTCTACCACCAACTTCAACTCGAAGGCGTCAGTAATAATAATAATATTATATATATTATATAATTACATATATAATAGTTTTAAATTTTCAGGGCACATTATTTTTGCTTTATCAAACAGAAATGTCTTTTTATATTTAATGCAGTGTATGTAGAAAATAACATTACCAGCCTCTCTGTTTTTAATTATTTTAATGATAATTGTAATTATTATATATTATATATATTATATTTACTATCATATATTTTACATGACATTTATTCGTCTAAAGCAACTTACAATAAGTGTTTTTTTTGTGTTTTTTGTACTTTGTAGCAACACACGGACAAGCTGAACACCCAGTTGGCCTTACATCAGCTGTACCAGTACGCCAGCAAGTACTACGATGTGGTAAGAAACTTCTTTTTGTCCATTTCAAAACGTTATTGTGTACATTTAAATTTCTACTTTGGTTCCTGATGAATTCATGACATGCAAGAAAAAAACAGATTCATAGACGGTTCACTTTTACCAGGTTATACGAATGCAATTGTATGATTTTATTGTTATATTGGGATGATAATGGTGTTTTTTTTTTGCACAATAAAATCTCCAATATGAGAAATTGTTCCAGTTTTATTAATTAGATAACACGAGGGAATTTAACACACGGGGAAATGAATGAGCAACTCTTTTTTTTTTGGAGAGTTTCAGTGTCCAATAACTTAAAGTATGATTTAGTTTTATTACAGTTAGGTCTGATTTTCACAATTTTGACCATCGTTAATCATGACCTTTTTGACCTTTTTGACCTTTTTTTTTTATCTTTAAACATGTAGAAATGGCCTTATTGGCATATAAATATTACCATGACAACATTAAGTATAAAAACAAATGTCATCGCCTTCTGCAGATCATCCAGTCGCTGGACGAAGACCCGGCAGCCCAGAATAAACAGCTCACCCTCCGCCTCCAACAGATCGCCGCCGCCCTGGAGAACAAGGTCACCGACCTTTGACCTCTGACCTCACGGAGGGGTCGGGGGGAGGAGCTAGCGGCTACTAAAACACAGAATGTGGTTTTCCATTTAAGGACTCAAAGGAAGACGAGCTTGCGGACTCTACCTAATGTTTTACCATGTAAGGACTGAAGTGGGAGGGGCTAGTGGAGCTACAGGAAGCTGTTGACCATATAAGGACTGAAGGAGGGAGGAGTTATGGGACTCCAGGAGGGTTGAGGAATGGTGATTTTGGACAAATGAAGTGTTAAAATAAGCCCAGAGCGGCGAAAACAGATGCGCTGATTTCTGCTACAGTTGTATGGCGTACTTCCACTTGGCATCCCAAAACCAATACCAAGGAGGGATGCAAAATGGCGACCGTAATGTGGACGCAGACCGGGGAGCTTTGTGTAATCGAAGGGTTATTTTTTCGAATGGTAACTGAGGTGTTCGATACGTGTGATTCTCGGACCTAGATGTCTCCGTGTTTGGCTTCTGTAGAACACAAATTTTAATTTTACTACCGAAAGAAGAAAAAGAGTGCCGCACAAGGAAATGAAGGTTTTTGGGGATAATTGAAGAATGTAAGTGAAGTAATGAGACATTACCAAATATTTTTCTTTTTGCTCCTCAACCCTTTTTTGGAAGTACAGCTGCTCCTGGACGATTTGTGACCACTTTTTACTCAACGCATTACAGCAAAGCCTACGAACTGTGGACGTGAGGTGACCTGAGTTCAGTTTATTCTGTCTCCACATTAAATGGCCACGAGGAGAATCTGATCTCTCGTCAGTTAACAGAGAACGGTTTTCATCCTAAAGCGTAAAAAAAACACTTTATTTTACCTTCAAGCGAGCTCAAATAAAAATAATCGACCAATGAAAACCAACTACGGTACACACCACTGGCCAATCAGGGGTCTCGGTTTGTAGTGACGGCACAGTTGAGGAGTGAATGAGTGAATTCAGGGTACGACATCCAAAAATCAAACCACAGCGTTTTTACTTTTCATATATTGCGGCCAAAAGTTGTTTTTCATATCCGATTATGTGTTTCTATGCTGACGACACTGTGCTGGTGACTCGAATCACAGCAGAATAATTTAATTCTGTTAAGTTCGTTTAGTATTATTCTTTGTACCCAATCTTTAAAGGGATGGTTGGGATTTTTGGGAAATGGCCGTAGTATGAGGTACTTTTCCATAGTCAGGGTATGGTAATCGGCGCAAATGTATTTTAGCCACCAAAAAAAAAAAACCTGAATTTAAGTTTACGCTATATTTACAATACTTTCCGTCAGACAATAACTATGGATGCCTCATACAACCCCGCTTCAAAACATCCAAACATCCCTTTGCATTCCCACATTCACCCTGAACATTATGTTTATAATTGACAAACAGCGCCACTTATTCCTTTTCTTTTGTGAAGTGTTAATCGGGGTGGTCCATAATGTCATATCTTGTGCGTGAAGTGTGTGTTGCCACTTTATTGCTGAGGACCAGCTTGTTTTTACTTTGTGAAAATTCATGACTGCCTAATCATGTGGTCTAAAAACAGTCAAACACATTTATTGTGAAGTGTGATTTTGTTTTTTATAATCTGTATGATTTCACTTCTTTCGCAATACTCTTCATGTATAACGCTGCATTTCTTTTCTGCACACACAAGAGGAACTGACTCGCGTGTCTTCTAAAGACAGGGGTATCCAAGGTCCTTCAAAAAGGCTTCAAATAAATCTAAAATGAAGGGTTAAATGTATGAAATCCAGTTATTACAGGTCTTGTTCCTCCATCATGCATCGCCAGTGTTCTTAGAGCTGCAAGATCACTTAAAACATGCAACAAAGACACAGTTTGAATTTATTATATTATATTTTACTTCACCAGAGTCAGTGCTGCTTTTCTGGAAGTCTAAGGTACGAACATTTAAAACACACGGTCAGAAATTATGAATTGGAAGATTTAAAATGCATAAAACAAATCAAACAAAGAGATAAAGTGAAATACACATGCATTCTTGTAAATTTGCTTTAAGTATGCACTTATTTAGTAATAATTAAATGAAAAACTAAAAGACAAACATTAAAAGAATAAGAATTTTGCTTTTTGTCTTCATGAACTGAATTGTTTTTTAATTTTCCATGCCACATTAAAATCAAATCATATAAAGACTAATGACCACTCTGAATTGCAATTCACTAATTTCACTTTTTTTGTGTTGTGATTTGATTTTAATGTTTAAAAAATGTTTTGTTTTTAATGTTATGTTTAATGAAAATTCACGTCACATTGAAAAAAACAATTCAGTTTTTGAATACAAAAACAACAAATACTTCTACTTTTTCTTTATACATAAAAAAGTAAATACATATAAATATGTTCATTGTATTTAATTAAATTTTTTTGTTGGATTTGTTTCTATATTAAGGCATTTTAAATCTTCCATATTATCCCACACAAAAATACCAAAAGCTAAGCACACACTGCTGTCTCTCTTCCAGGTTTGCTTTCATTCTGTAGATAATTGTGACAGCGCCTGCAAAAACTTTCATGTGCCTCCTGATGATTGCCTCCTTTTCTGCACATTAAATGTTTCATAATGTTCATAATGAGTTTTTTTTTTTTTAAAAAAAACAAGTTTTGTTTCTGTCTCGCTGAAACCTGCAACAAAAACCTCCATTTTCTAAAAACTGCATCAGTGTCGTAAAACGTACAAGGAGTACATTTTCTTTTTTTTTATTATTCTTTAAATATCCAAAGCAGAGTGAGGAAAAATATGTTTTCTGGGAGAAGATGTAATCGTATAACTGTGGACCGAGTTATCAGAAGATCTGCAACAATCTTTGGGTTTTAAGTGCCGATTAAGTCTCTGAAGTGTAAATGAAGTCGTTTACCTTCTTCCTTTTGCTACATATTAATCATCGTCACCATAAAATCACAACACATCCGCATCATTCTTTGCCTTCTGAGCCCAGTCGACGTGCTTTATGTAGTGCTTGAGTTAAAATCAAAGATTAAATATGCAGTTTGTAAGTCGGATGATAACCCCCCCCCCCCAAGGCATTCTGGGAGAGAAGGACTTTTGCTTGGGATTTATTGATTGATTCTTTACAAACTGCATCTTTAAATTCTGAAGCAGTACGACCTTAAGGCTGGTGTCCAGCTACACAGACTGAAACCATCTTCTTTTTTTATTTTTAGCTTTCTTCGTGGGCATTTCTCTCCAAGGAATTAATTCACGAAAGCCACTTTGGTGCCAAATAACTTCAAGAGCCGTGTCGTTGTTGAAGTGTGCGTCATTTCCTTTTGTCATTTGAGTCGTACGTTGGATGAAAATAAAAAATAAGGGGGACAAAGATAATATGGTGGTTACTTTTCTAAAAAAAAATGTGAAAGTTTTCGCGAAACGTCACCAGCTTTTCAAAGTAAAGCGCCACGTTTGCTTTCGATGTTTCGAACCGTTAATTATTCGAACATAAGAGCTCGATCTCTACTCGCTCTACAAATTAGTTTACAAAATAGTTTTTTCTTTAAATAAATGCCTCTATCTCTACTCCTCCACCAACGCTAGCTTCTTTCTGCCTTCTTTTTGCCACCAGCGAGTGCCTTAAAGAGTCCAGCTGACAGCAGATTGGGAAGTAAAAGGCACATGTACATTTGTAGAAGGTTTACTGGGCCTTTGTGACAGAAAACGGGCTGAACTTTTTTTTTTAGAGACGGTAAAGTCACGTTTTTAAAGCTTATACAACTAATTTATCATCGCTATTATCAACCGTGTTCAGGAATTTAATTCCCCAAAAAAGTCAGACAACCCAGTAGATTCAATAATAACTTATTCAGTAAGTCAAATCTTTATAAAAACAAACAGAAACATGACTAATAAAGATAAAGTGCAGATAAATCCTAAAAACCCTGTTGCACCAACTTGTTCGTATATTCAAATATTAGCAATTTCTAACGTTAAATGGAGTTTTACGCCACAAAAAAACCCCAAAACATTGATTTGTTGTTACTAAATATCCCAAACTAACTGGTGTAACTAAACCAACTGATAAAGCTAATGTTTGCTCGCTAGTACTTGACTTGGTTTAGAATAATAAACGGGCAATATGGAGTACGGTTGACGCATCTGACCTAAAACTTGTTAAATCCTGTTGAATAATGACGTAAATCTTTAATATTTAAAATTACATTTCACATAATTAACCAAAGAATACCTAAAATTAGTAAATAGCGCCTGATAGGTTAGCGCATTTGGATATTTCCCGCTCATTCTGAATACTACTCTGGAAAAAATACCTAAATTTACACAAGATATATCTTTAAAGCCTCTAAAGCTGTAATTTTTTGGAAGTTACGCTAGCTGGTAATGCTACGACTTCCTGTGGAGTGCTAGCTAACCGAACAGAGGCTAGCTAGCAAGAATAGCGTATTATTTCCGCCTCGCTCACCAATGGCTTTGCGGTTAATTCATGTCGCCACGTCATTTCATGCAAATGTGCAATTAAATAACCTAAAATTAGACGCTTAAAGGAACAGTGTTTAGCATTCAGGGGGAGATCTATTGCCAGAAATGGAATATTATATAAAAAATTATGTTTTCTTAAGTGTAAAACCACCTGAAAAAGAGAAACATTCGCGTTTTTTTGCGTTTTAATTAGTTGCAATCTTCAACTTTGCCACTAGATGCCGCCAGATTCTACACGCCGCACCTTTAAATAACACTTTAAAACATTAAAGAAACATATTTGTTTTGTGGGTAAATGTTGAGATTTTGTCAACATTGTGGAGGATTTAATTTCCCAGAGCGTTGACATATACTGGAATTGTGAATCACGGATGGCAGAGAGGTACAAAAAGACGGTACAATGACTGGACGAGGGATCGGTAGATTTATTCGTCCGCTATTTGAGAATCTGTGTTTAAAAAAATAAAAAAATAAAAAAAAAGCGTATTTGAAAAATATTGTTTTTAGAGGCACGAAGTAAAAAAAGGAGTTTTGAGAAGTTTTGAATGTTAAAACCGGATGTTTTTGCCAACATCACAAGGGTTCAATGTGTTTATACCATTGTATAACAGTTTGTACATCAAATACAACCTCCCCATTGTTTATTATTGTAACATCAATGTAGGAAACATGTTTTTGTTTGTTTTTTGGATGGACTGGACTCTCTGGACTCTTTGAAACGGACAGAAAACAGCATGACGGGGAACCGACTGGTCTGGAGCCCAAATCGGTGACTCTTCTGAGGAAGTAGAGAAGTGGGCAAAAAAAAAAAAACAAATCCAGATCTAGGAAGTCCAAATATCCAATAAAAGATGTTTATACAAATGGAAAGTCTTCTTCTGTTGTTTGGTGTCTTTTAATTCCCGATGTGGACTATTTTAGCTCCAAAAACGTGTTTTTTTTTTGTTTTTTTTATTCCAGTAAATGTTCATTTTGTGATCCTGTCAAACCTCCAGACCTCGATTCAAATCACATAAAATAGTCAGTTTTTTTTTTTTTAAACAACAGCCTCGCTAAACTTTCTAAATGTCGTATTCATGGTAAAAATTTTGAACTTGAACGACCTGAAAAGTTTTCTGAAAACCGACAACAAAAACAGAATTGTTCCGTTTTTTTTTTGTTTTTTTTTCAAACGGCTTCACACGGAGTCACCGGAATAGAAATCAGTGTTTGTGAACGGCAGTTGTTTTGATGCTCGGTGACACCGAGAGACAAAGGAGCGCCGGCGGATTCATCCGATTTCAGTTGTATTATTCATGCCTTCAGAAGGAGGTGTTTGTTTGGATGTTTCTCTGCAGAGAAAGCTGGTGTTTAACAGACAGACACCGTGATGCAGCCCGAGGCGAGGACACTCCGCTTTCTCCCTGTTTAGCATTCAGAGGAGATCCGCTCGCACATTCGACGCAGGATTCAGATTCACGGGTGGTAATTTGCCGCTGAATATCATTAATGAATATTTTTGTTTGCTTTGAATCACAATTATCTTTTTTCGTTGGCTTCACTCGGAGCTCCGTCGAGGGAAAAGAGTCTAAAACTGATCAAAACTGTGTTTTTTATGGGACGTTATTGTAAATAATAACACACAATAACACAGTTTTACTCTGTTTTTTTGTTCTTTGAGATATTTCTCTAATACCTCCGTGTGCAGTTTGGTAACTTTTATTTCTGTTTTTATATTTACTACTTTAATACGTAAAAAGTCAAAGTCAGAGAAATTATGTGAGCTGCTGATAAACAATTACATTTATTTAAATTAGATGGAGGGAATCTTGAAAATAATATTTTTTAAATCTTAAATCTGCTGTTTTTGATTAGCGGCCAGTTAATAATAAAAAATAATAAATAAATAAATAAAATCTTGACAATTCTTTTTTAATTTGTTATTTCTGATTAGCAGCGAGTTAATAATGAAAAATAAATAAAAAATAAAATCTTGAAAATTATACTTTTTAAATCTGCTATTTCTGATTAGCAGCCAGTTAATAATGAAAAATTAATAAAAATAAAATCCTGACAATATTTTGCAGCCAGTAAATAATAACAAATAAATAAATAAGAAATTAAATCTTGACAATAATACTTTTTTAATCTGTTATTTCTGATTAGCAGCCAGTTAATAATAAATAAATAAATTAAAATTTTAATCTTGACAATAATACTTTTTAAATCAGCTTTTTCTGATTAGCAGCCAGTTAATAATGAAAAATAAAAAATAAAATCTTGACAATATATTTTAAATCTGCTATTTCTGATTAGCAGCCAGTTAATAATGAAAAATAATAAATAAAAAATAAAATCTTGACTATAATACTTTTTAATCTGTTATTTCTGATTAGCAGCCAGTTAATAATAATAAATAATAATAATATGAATGCATAGATAAACACTGCCACTCTGTGTTTAAAATATAGAACTGCACTTTCAAACAGCAGCAGATTCAACACAACAAAGTGTTGATAAAAGTTAAATATCAGAGACGCTGATCACATGATCAACAACATGGAGGAATGTTCCTGTTGCAGGAGGGAAGTCATTGCTGGCCATTTCTTCACATTTAATTATTTTTTTATTAAATTCAGGAGTAATGTGTATTGCCCTGGCTGTTTTACCGTTTCAAAATAAACAATAATAATAAATAATAATAAATAATAAACAGCAAATGGGAACGGTTGTCTCCAGAAGTAAGAACATTAATCATCAGGTTCTTTAACTCAATTATCCTACTGTAATTTAGTACACAATTATATATATATATATATATATACATATATATATATATGTATATATATGTATATATATATATGTATATGTATATATATATATGTATATATATATATATATGTATATATATATATATGTATATATACATATATATATATATATATGTATATATATATATATATATATATATATATATATATATATGTATATATATGTATATGTATATATGTATATATATATACATGTATATATATATATATATATATAATATATATTATATATATATATATATATATATATATATATATATATGTATATATATATATATATATATATATATATATATATATATATATATATATATATACATATATAGCATATATATATATATATATAATATATATATATATATATATATATATATAAACATATATATATATATACGTATATATATGTATATATATGTATATATATGTATAATCTTTCTTTTTTTATTTTAATTTTATATATATATTTTCATCTTAGGCCACTTTATACTTCTACTCCACTACATTTCAGAGGGAAATATTTTAGTTTTTACTGCTCTAAAATGATCTGACAACTGTAGTTATTAATGTCTCTCAACGTCTCACGTGGTTTTTAATTTAAATAATCTTTTGAGGCCTAAAGAGGTTAAAGTTTCAAATATTTCACAGAAACAATTATATCAATTAGACAAAAGTATAAACATTTTTATCTAAAGTTGGGTATCAGAACTTTTGTCCATACATTATATTTTATTTATTTATTATTAATTATCTAATAATGTCACATTCCTAATATATCAGTCACAGAGCTCATGGTATATGAAACAATACCTTTCCTTTTAGAAAAAGTACGGTATTGTTAAGGTTTTTTTACTGTAATTTGTATTTTTACATATTTTCCAATTAGGATTTTTATATCAGTATTGCAATATTTTTTTTATTTATTTCAATTTAATCTTCTTAATGTTAATTATCTCTATTACTTTCTCTTTTTTTTTACCAATGTAAATGTACTTGTCCTTAAATGGGCAGATCCATGTATACTCTGAATATAAAAAAATAAAATTTTATGTAAATACATAATAAAAAAATATATATATTATGGATCAATATAAAAAAAGTGATAAAGCACAAGTCACAAAAATAGTCCAAATAAATAACAGGTTCCAGTTAACAGACGTTAAACTTTATTTAGTTCACAGCAAATCTATAACAAGAAAATATTACAGATCTCATATATTCATCTTATTATTTAAAGAGCTCCGAGAAAAAGTCTCTGCTTAAATATACATGAGCATCTTAAATAAACATGTAATAAATAATGAGGATGTTGGGTAACACTTCAGTTTATGGGATGTAAGTTCCTAATAATTTTCATGGAAGTTTGTTGAAAAGAATGACATTTGGTACTAATTAGTCATAATATATATATATATATAAAAAATATATAAATATAAATATATATATATATATATATATATATATACACATAAATATATATAAATATAAATATATATATACACATATATATACACACATATATATACACATATAAATATATATATATATAAATATATATATAAATATATAATACAATATTATATATAAGTTTAACCTGGAGAATATATTTAGTCAGTACACACAATGCAAGCGTACAAATATAACAAAATATATGGCAAATAAAAACTTCATTACAATATAAAGGTTATTTTTCAAGGGATCCTTTTTTTTTTATACTATAATTACCAAATTAAATTTGTCTTTCCAAGAAACTGTCGATGAAATGATTAGAACATTACAGACCTGTAAAACTAAAAGGTAACACTTTATTTCATGGGTCCATCATTTCTGAATAATTTATAATATTTTACAAAAAAGCCTCCTGGGAAGAAATACTTCATTACATGGAAAATACACTTCAGTGTTTTTAATTAGTATGCTTATAAATAAATTAATGTTTATTTGTGCTAAAGTAAAATTGACAACAATAACTGAACAATGAGCGAAATTGTATTTGGCTTTAAAACAGAGGAAATTCTATTTTCCATATAATTCAAATTAGAATATTCTTCCCAGGAAATGTTAATATATATATATATATAATTCGACCCATAAAATCAAACGTTACCTAAAACAACATTACCGGATATTAAGACACGACTTAAAGGAACAATCCCACATTTCAGGAAGTCTCGATTTGGCCTTTTTTTTATTTATATTTTTAACCCAAATTCAGAAGAGAAGCTGCTGTAAATATTTTTTTGGAAGGTGAACTTTTAAATAGAAAGAGCTGGACATCTCATCTGACTTTGGGTTGAAAAAAAAAAAAAAAAACTTTAATAAGTCATCTTTTTTTTGTCAACAAGTCTCATGAAAAGACCAAAACCACCCAACGCTGTGTCCCGTAAACCGCTGCACCAGATGTGGATCAATCCGCCGCTGAAAATAGTCCCGAACAAATGCACTTTTCCCCGTTTTGCTTTAATTACTCTTCAAGCCAAAATGCTGAATATTTAAAAATCCATCAAATATGATGTTTCGCTGCCGTTATATCTTTTTTAGATTTGGTCCGATACAAACACATCATCTCGTATACATTCAACGCCGATGAGACTAAAAGGATTAATTGAATGTTTCAGGCTTAAGAACTACAACTCCCAGCTGTTTAATGAATGGGAGTTGTAGTTTGAGTGGCGAGAACGGGGGTCAGGGAAGTATGGAAGGCAGGAAGCGCCAGAGGACAGAAGCAGAGGAGTGAAACTAAACTTATTTTTTAAATTTGGTAAATTTGGGGGGAGGGGAGGGGGGGGGGGGCAAGGGAGGGGGGGGGGCTCTCAGCTGAGGTAGGTGAAGATGACCGACTGGATGGGCAGCCTGCAGACGGGACACAGCTTGTTCCTCTTCTTCAGCTTGCGGGCGCAGACGTAGCAGGACATCAGGTGTCCCGTGCGGCCGTGGACGATGCAGCCGTTCTTGGGCCGCGACTGGCAGATGAGGCAGGGGTCCAGGCACGAGTCGGGCAGCCGCCACTCCGCCGACACGCTGCGGTCCAGCTCGGGGACCGCGAGGAGGGGGGGCGACGACGGGGGGGGGAAGAGCAGGAGCTCCTGGGAGTCCAAGGAGGAGGACGAGGAGGGCTGGGAGTCGGGAGTCCAGAGCTTCTGCTGCGAGGAGGAGGAGGAGGAGGAGGAAGGCTGGGAGGAGGAGAGGAGATCCTGGGAGTTGGGAGCGGAGGGGGAGGAGTCTGAGTGGCACTGAGACGAGAGGGGAGGAGTTTTCACTCTTTTTCCGTCCGGGACGTCGACACCTTCGTTCTCCTCGACGTCCGAACCTTCAGGAGACACGTCGAGAAATTATTATTATTATGTCACATTTAATAATTTATATATATATATATATATATATAAAATAGTGTGGCATTGTTCATCTTTTTATTTAATGTAAATTGTATTTTTGCAACAGTATTGCCATCTCTTTTATTAATTAAAATGTTTATTTATTCGTCTCCTTTTTTTTTTTTTATTATAACAGTTTGTTTCGTTTATATTTTCTACTATTTATTTCCTTTTTACTTATCTGGAAATGTGTATATATATATATATAAATCCAGATCCATCAGCAGACACGTTGATAAATCACTGACTCATCAATAACTTATTATAATGTCACATTTAATAATATATCATAGTGTGGCATCATTAA
Source organism: Ophiodon elongatus (assembly GCA_016806645.1). Classification (NCBI taxonomy): domain Eukaryota; kingdom Metazoa; phylum Chordata; class Actinopteri; order Perciformes; family Hexagrammidae; genus Ophiodon; species Ophiodon elongatus. The sequence continues at coordinate 7,411 of JACSYO010001748.1, read as the reverse complement.
TCTTTTCATTTACTGTTTACTTATCCGGAAATAAATAAATAAATAAATTTAAAGAAAAACATATACTTAAAAAAAAAAAAATAATAATAATATATATATATATATATATATATATATATATAAAAAATAAAAACTCTAGATCATCAGGAGACACGTCGATAAATAAATTACTCATCAATAAGTTTATTATAAGTGAGACTTCATAATATTTTTTTTTAAAAGAAAATAAAAAATTTACAGTTTTTGATGATTGTGATTTTTATTTAATCGAAAAATAAATAAATAAATAAATGAATAATTAAATTTCTCACTCACGAGGCGAACAGTCCTTATGTCTGTCAGTCCTTAACCCTTACCTGGAGTTTCTTTGGCTGCTGATTGGTCGGTTGGCTTTGGGGGCAGGGCTTTGGGGCTGGAGGAGGCGGACTTGGTGGTGTCGAGGGAAACCTCGGACAGCCAATCCTGGCGAAGCGTCCAGCAGCGGAGACAGTTTCTGGGGAGAGGCGGGTTCAACTCGTCACACTTGGCACAGCGCCAGTAGTCCTGAGAGAGAAACAACACACACACACACACACACACACACAGTTAGACCGACAGCATGGAACAAGTGTGTGTTTTATTTTGTGTGTGTGTGTGTGTGTGTGTGTGTGTGTGTGTGTGTGTGTGTAAGACTCACAGCCTCAGTGATCTCTGTGTCTTCGTCGAAGGAGTCGTTATCCTCCGCCTCAAATATGGTGACCTCGTATATCTGGAAACAAAAGATTTATTATTATTATATATTATTTATTATATAAGATATTTATTTAATAAACGGTTTAGATGGGAAATAATGAAATCGCCTCGAGACGATTCACACAGAAGTAAAAGATCAAATCTAGTGTGAAAAAAAGACCAAAACCTTCTCTCAGGTCCAAGTACATCTTTAAAAAACATCTAACAAATATAAAAATAAGACATAAGTTAATTTCTAAAAACAGCGTCTCACTGTAGTTTGTGTCAAACAAACTGGAGGAAATAGAGAATTTGCTGGGGACTACTTTTAGTGGCGGATGAATCCCCCAGTTGGTGCTTTGTGGAATACCGGCGCTGACCACTAGGTGTCAGTCGTGAGGCGTTTACCTGGTCGTCGGCGGACAGAGACGCGTCGTCTTCGTTGTAGTCGTCGGAGTCGACGGACTCCACCTCGAATTCCACGCTGAAGTTGTCGCTGTCCGAGTCCGAGGCGGCGACCGTGACCTCCGACCTCCCAGACTAAAACACACACACAGAGTCGGCGTTATTAAACAATACGACGTTAACAAAATAAAAGAGTGTGTGTGTGTGTGTGTGTGATGCTCACGGTGCTGTGTGAGTCTGATGATTGGCTGCTGTGTCGGTCTCGTGCGCTCCCCAGTCCGCCGATCACACACCACGACAGGCTGTCGTCAAAGGTCAGGGAGTAGCTGTCGGACCTCCTCCTCTTCCTCCCTTCCCCTTCCTCCCCCGACTCCTCCTCCTCCTCTTTGTCGCCCTCTAAGCTGTCGGAGGGCCCTGAGGTGAGAGGGGAGACGTTTAACATCACAGCTTTTATTTACGAGCTCTAACGAGGTGAAAGAGGAGAAACTCACCCGGCTCGCTGCTCCTGCAGCTCCTCCTCCTCCTCCTCCTCCCCCTCCTGTCTGGCGACGAAGAGCGACTTTCTGAATCTGCCTCCTTAAAGCGAAAAGCACAAGTTCAGTCCCCCGTAAAACATCGCTTAGAACCCAATAAACCTCGAGACCTTCACCAGACTCCCTAAAGACATTTTAGCTCCGCCTTCTTTTTCTCCACTTTAAACCCTGCAGGACACGTTGTGCTACATGTTCCTCAAGTCTCATTGTTATAATTATTATTATTATTATTATTATCTCATTGTTCAGCATGAAGAGTAGTTACCTCCGTCCCCCGGTCCGTCCCCCGGTCCGTCCCCCGGTCCGTCCCCCGGTCTGTCCCCGTGTCCCCGAGCGGCTCGCTCGTCCTCGGAGGCGACTCTGAAGAAAAGAGCGAGAGGAACCGGTTTAGTTTGGTAGAAACACTGAGAGGACGTCAGAGAGTCGGAGGGAAAGTTTGTGAAGGGCGACTTGAGACAAAGTTTATTAGTGTGCAACGTCTGCAGTTATTATGTAGATGGATATAGATACTTTATTAATCCCACAAGGGGAAATTTTTTCGCTACAGCAGCATTTTTACATACAGGTAAGAAAAGAACAATATATAGAAAAATAGAATAGAATAAGAAGAAGAAAATAAGAAAAAAGCACTATATATAGAAAAATAGAATAGAATAAGAAGAAGAAGAAAAAGAAAAATGCACAATATATAGAAAAATAGAATAGAATAATAATAAGAAAATAAGAAAAAAGCACTATATATAGAAAAATAGAATGGAATAATAAGAAAATAAGAAAAATGCACAATATATAGAAAAATAGAATAGAATAAGAATAATAAGAAAAAGAAAAATGCACAATATATAGAAAAATAGAATAGAATAAGAAGAAGAAAATAAGAAAAAAGCACTATATATAGAAAAATAGAATAGAATAATAAGAAGAAAATAAGAAAAATGCACAAAATATAGAAAAATAGAATAGAATAATAATAAGAAAATAAGAAAAATGCACATATACAAGAAATAGAATAAGAAAAATGCACAATATATACAAGAAATAGAATTATATTAAATTAACGAACAAAACTAATAATAATATAATATTTACACAGCAAAACATCAACATTGTAGGAAAACTAACATTTGCTCGTGGATTATCACAAACTAATGCGACTTGTTTTCATTCGTATTCTACATACAAATAAAAAAATATAAAAAAAGAAAAACGGGTCCTACCTTGGTTCTTCACGGCCTCCAGGTTCTTAGTGATCATCGCAAACAGAACTCTGAAACACAGAAAAGACACTTTAGTTCCCTAAAAACACACCAAAATACATAAATACATCATATATATATATTTTACTATACTTATATTTTATATTCCATGCTGTGTTGCTGTACTACACTAGAAAAATACATTATACTATGTTCTGTGTTTTATTACGTAATACACGTACGACATCATTCTTCTTTGCTAACAGACACTACGTATAATTAATTGATAATATTATATATTATTGTGGGGTTTGCTGTTATAGTAAATGTATATTACTGCACTTTAGTTTAAGTACAATACTGGTGGTGTGAACTGTATCGCTCGTCTTTTATTTATTTATTTATTTTTAAGATAGATATATATATATATCTATCTTAAAAATAAATAAATAAATATATATATATATATATATATAAAATAAATAAATAAATAAATAACTGAGGTCTTACTCTTGTATATTTTTTATTTTATTTACTTTTAATTATTATAATTGTTATTTATTTATTTTATATTTAAAGTACAAAATATGATGCTTTACATTAATGAGAGAATCTAATTTTTTATTTATTTCTCACCGTGGCTCTTTAACAGAGAAGCTCTCGACCCCCAGCACCCGCCCCAGTGCATCCTGGGAGCAGTGGACGATGTGCTGCTGCTTCTGGTCGTACAGCTGCTTCTGGATGATGTACTGACCCAGGTAGAACATCACCTGCGAAGAAAGACCCGTCACAGATGCATCATGGGAAACGCCAGACTGTGCAGAACGAAGCTTTAAAGAAAGTGCAGGAAACTTCTTGTACCTCCTTCATGGTGAAGACTTCTTTCGTGGCTCCTGCGTGTTGCAGCAAAGTCTGGAACTCGACCTTTGGTCTGACCTACACACACACACATACACACACACAGGGGTCAAAGGTCAGTCAAACCCCGAAACAACCAGTTAGCAACCAGTTAGCAACTAGCATCGGTTAGCTCGCTCCTCTCACCAGTTTGTTGTCGTCAGCGTCCGTGTTGAGCTCCGCGTCAGCTGACATCGTGAAGCTGATTGTTTCTGCACATAAAGACACAAACCGGCAATAAGCACCACTTATAAAACATTTAAACATCTGTATGTAAATATAGTCGCTAATGATGCGCTAGCACATGCATGAACGGATTAACTGATGAGGAATTATAATTATTTTAAGTTGTTGCTACAAGCAACTGTACTAAACTCACTGTTCACAACTAAATAATACAACACAAAATCATTTACAGCGAGCAGGAAAACATTGTTACGCTTTTAAATAATTAAATTAAATACCAGCTAAGTGTTTTTTGTTGTTGAGGAAACTGAATTTAATGGGTTTTTTTCCCCAGAATCTGTTTGCAAATGTCAGAGTAATCTAATTTAATCACAAATGTCCAGCAGACAAACGGCAACGTTGGCAATTATTAGGAGTCGTATTTCTGGAATTTAAGTCTAATATTTATTCCTCTTTTAGTTACTCATTTGGTCTTCAACAACTCATCATAAAAAATATCAAGTTCTTTCACCACTAAATGATAATAATTAACTTTATTTACACTTTAAAACAAGGTAACAAAGTGGCAGGCAAAGCAAACCCATAATTTAAAACAATTTAAAAAAAGTTATGCAACATTGGGTAAAAGAGCTACATATGAGAAACATTTAAACAATATAGAATACTTCAGATAAAAGATAGTTGCCCCCTTGTGGTCAGGACAGAGAATGCAGGTTTCAGTATTAGTTTCACTCAAAAGTTTCACTTGAAACCTCAAAGTGACTCACACACTGTCTGACTTCCACTCTGCAAATAAATAAATAAACATACATACACACACAATATATATATATATATATATATATATATATATATATATATATATATATATATATATATATATATATATATATATATATATATATATGCATATATATATATATATATATATATATATATATATATATATGCATATATATATATATATACATATATATATATATATATATATATATACATATATATATATATATATATATATACATATACTATATATATATATAATAGCTCATATATATATATATATATATATATATAATAAATGCATATGTATGTGTAATATGTATTGTCAATAATAATAATATATATGTAATATGTATAATAATAATATGTATACGCATGCATATATATGCATACGTATGCATGTATGTATATAATAATGTGCATCATATAGTATGTAATAATAATAATAATAATATATATGTAATAATAATATTATAATATGTATGTGCATGCATAATATGCGTACGCAGCTGTATATGCGTAACATATATGCGACATATGTATATGCATAATATATATATGTATCAAAACCAAACCCACAACCACAATAAATACATATATATATGTGCATACATATGTATATACGTATATATATATATATATATAATATGCCATATATAATAATAATATATATATATATATATATATATAATAATATATATATATATATAATAATAATAATAATAATAACAATATATATACATATATATATATATATATATATATATATATATATATATATATATATATTATATATATACACACACATACATATATATATATATATATATACATATATACACACACATACCTACATATATATATATATATATATATGCATATACACATATATATACACACACACACATACATACATACATACATACATACATATATACATACACACACACACACACACATATATATATATATGATAGTAGATTATCTGTGAATTTCTATTTTTAACCTTTGGTTTGACAATCAATTAGAAGTTATGTGAAAATTGTGACACATTTCACAACTGCAGAATTAATGGTAGATCAATTCTTCCACAGATGTGTCACAATACGCCAAATCACAGACAAAATGACATTAAATAAGTTAAAAGTTCAGTGCTCCACTATTATGCATGACCCCTGAAAATAACTCTCCACATATCAGGAAAAAATACAAAAACAATACAACTTAAACCACTAAGTTTGATGAGATTTTCACTCATTTACAACCAAAATATATAAAAAAGAACAAGTAATCCGGGTGACAGTTAAAAATGAGATAATAGTAAATAGTTATTTAGTTAAGAAACACGGTGTTTCTGGATATAAATCAGAGGGAAATGAAAAGCCTTACCAGTATATACGGAGCAGAAAGTATCAGCAGGGCATCCTGTGCAAAGTACAGATAAAGTGCAGTCAGACTGGACCAGAGCAGAGCTGCAGCCTCTTATAGACCTGCTCAGACATGTCAGGACTAGACCAGCCTAAGTGGCCCGGCCCGGCCTAGCTGGGCCTATCAGGGCCTAACGGGGCCACTCGGGGCTGAGTCAGCATTTCAACTGACAGCACCAGCTGATCTAATCACGGCCGCTCTGCGGAGACATGCCGGTACTAGTCCAACATGACTCATCTCCCAGACAGGAAGTAGATGGGTAACCATGACGACGGCGGTGACGACGACGACGGCTGACTAAGATGATCCAGGAGCCGGGGACCCGGATGGGGGCCCCTGTCCTCTCCTGGCTTCAAGGGACATTGAGGAGATTTATAAAAAAAATAAAAAATAAAAAAAAAATAAAAATAATAATAATGGCATAATTTTCCCCACGTAATTTATTTGGCCGACCAAATTCAAATTTAGTGCCGCCCAAAAAAACCGTTTTATTTATTGTTGAATAAAATTTAAAAAACAGCAGGAGTAGTGGAAAAACTACTCAACATTTTAAGACGTTAACAAAAACTGAATATAATTTTAAATAAGCCGTGTTATATGGGGAAATGTTGAGAACTTTTCAGAAATATTATAGAAAATAAAAGAAAGTACACACACACACATACATGGGCATCAGTCCAGACACACACACACGCACACACACACACACACACACAACGTTACATGTGTGTGTATATGTCTGGGCATCAGTATATATATATTATATAACGTTACATGTGTGTGTGTGTGTGTGTGTATATGTCTGGGCATCAGTATACATATATTATATAGCGTTACATGTGTGTGTATATGTCTGGGCATCAGTATATATATATTGTATAACGTTACGTGTGTATATATGTCTGGGCATCAGTATATATATATATATATATTATATAGCGTTACATGTGTGTGTATATGTCTGGGCATCAGTATATATATATATTGTATAACGTTACATGTGTGTGTATATGTCTGGGCATCAGTATATATATATTGTATAACGTTACATGTGTGTGTATATGTCTGGGCATCAGTATATATATATTATATAACGTTACATGTGTGTGTATATGTCTGGGCATCAGTATATATATATTGTATAACGTTACATGTGTGTGTATATGTCTGGGCATCAGTATATATATATTATATAACGTTACATGTGTGTGTATATGTCTGGGCATCAGTATATATATATTGTATAACGTTACATGTGTGTGTATATGTCTG
>JACSYO010001747.1:62500-71347 GCA_016806645.1 Ophiodon elongatus | reverse complement strand
TTTCAGCTTATTATATCCGTCAGGACATTTGGTTATCCTGCATTGGAACACACGCACACACACACACGCACGCACACACACACACACATACACTCACTCACACACACTCACACACTCCTACACACACACTTGCACACACAAAATAAAATCTAAAAAAACATACTCAGTGAGCCACTATTCCAACAGACATTCTGTGAGCTAACAGGTGCGGGGGCTAATGGGGGCTTTGCTGGTATCACAGTAGCATACAACTATGATTTATGGACTGCAGTCAGCTCTCTTCCTCCCTTTCAGTTCCCTCTGGTAGTCTTGTCAGTTTGGCACCAGGGAGATGCAGTGCTGTTTGCGTAGTGCATTGTGTTGTATATGGGTTTGTTTGTTCTGCTCCTCTGTGGCTGTTCACAATGCACACATATAGAGGCTGCAGTGGGACGGGAAACGGTTTCTTCACAGCTGTGTGCAGGGATATCAGTTGGCAGGTCTTGTGTCTCACACTCACCGTGCTTGTCAAACACTTGGCTATCATGATGGACACTCACCTCTACGCTTTCCCGTTAAACTTGCATGAACCCAATTTGGAATGCGTGAGCAATGAGTATATGGGCTGACTTGCATTTTGTGGTTGAATGTGCATTTGTGTGTGTGTGTGTGTGTGTGTGTGTGTGTGTATGTTGTCACCTTTCTCCTGAAACATTATTCCAGCAGCAGAAATAGTCTAGCTCTAATTACCTTCATCTTCTGCTGCCTCCGCTAATCAAATTAGACTACAGAGAATCCTAATTAAACCCTGCCTGCATCTGATGGCTTTGGGTTCACACACACACACACACACCCACACTCACACCAAGGATCCACATCACTACACGTTGACACATGTGCACGTTGTTAGTATTATTTTTCACTTACGTACAGTCAGATGAGTAGCGGTTTTAAAAACCAGAGTGGTGAATAGTTTGTAAGCTTCCCACTGACCAACAGAATGACTAAGTGCATTAAGAACAGGTGTGTAAAGCATGGAGCAGCACTCTTTGAGGTGGTTTGTCTCATTGATTTGTGATAATACAGTGATGCTCAGAGGAAGCAGTAATTTATGTAAATTGATCATTGTCATCCTTCTGGTGTACATAAGAGAAAAGAAAAACTAAATTGAATATGAAGATGTACAGAAAGGTATGAAGAGAGAGGGAGAGAGAATGTGAGTCAGATGTCAGAGTTTATGTGATCTATACAAGGTGAGAACTTAACATTGAGTTTGGCTTGTGGCACAGAAACATTAGAGTACTGTTGACATAGCATGTACCATGACACCATGTTGGACCCAACTCCTGAAGGTTAGAGTTGTGCTCAACAGGATGCTTGTTTGCCAATCAGACTGTTGCTCCAGACATGCTGGGGCTGTATTTATTCATTCATAAAACGAATGAATTAGAAGAGCATACGGTTCATGGATAGCTGTATGACATGACTTTATATATGAAGGGCTCATCTCTCAGAGACACATATTTTAACCACCCATTTATTTAGCCTATTTCTAATTTCTAAAAATGATTTGCAGCCTCTGAACAACAAGCGTCATAGTTTTTGGCTATTTGACAAGTTAAGAGTGAGAATATGATGTTCTGGATGTGCAGGTTGCTCCTGTGAGGTCACTCAGTACTACCATAGTACCACAGTACCACACAGTACTTGCTCCTGTGAGGTCACTCAGTACTACCATAGTACCACAGTACCACACAGTACTTGCTCCTGTGACTCAGAGCCTGTAGCTCTGTTTGTTTTGAATTTAGGGAAATGATGAGTTTGTTTTTATAGACCAGGAGGTTCACTTCCTACCTGAGTCGATCACCGTGGTAACAGAGGCCGCCTCCCAACCAATCGGAGTGCGGCTCGTTGATGATAACTCTCAAGTGGTTAAGACTTCATATTTCCCCCACCTGGGAGGAGCTACACACCCCCACCTGGGAGGAGCTACACACCCCCACCTGGGAGGAGCTACACAGGCCCACCTGGGAGGAGCTACACAGGCCCACCTGGGAGGAGCTACACAGGCCCACCTGGGAGGAGCTACACACCCACCTGGGAGGAGCACACAGGCCCACCTGGGAGGAGCTACAGGCCCACCTGGGAGGAGCTACACAGGCCCACCTGGGAGGAGCTACACAGGCCCACCTGGGAGGAGCTACACAGGCCCACCTGGGAGGAGCTACACGGGGCTGCAGCTTCAGCCTTAACTCTCTGGGGGCGACTCACGTTTCGCGGTGTTTACTCGATGTTTAAATTAATTGCTCCGCGATAATACGTCACAGAAATATGGTTGATATGTTTTCTGAATCCGTAGATTCTCAACGTCCGTGTCCTAGTTCTCACGAGATCGGACCTGACTCACACAGCGAGTCAGGAGCATCGACGCGTCGTGTGATTCGTGGGCGTCGAGCTCCGCCTCTCACCGTCATTTGTGGATTCATGTGTCGTCTACATTCAGTATGAAACTAACCAATGAACACTCAGTAAATCCCTAAGGACCTACCCACCACCTCACGCTACAGAAACACTGTTTACATTCAGTATGAAACTAACCAATGGACACTCAGTAAATCCCTAAGGACCTACCCACCACCTCACGCTACAGAAACACTGTGTTTACATTCAGTATGAAACTAACCAATGGACATCACTTCTACTCAAAAAACATATTACAACATTTGGTTTTAGACATTTCTCTTCGTGTGTGTGTGTGTGTGTGTGTGTGTGTGTGTGTGTGTGCGTGTGCGCGATGAGCGATGAGCAGCGGAGGTCACGTTTCTGTTGTGTAGTCCGAGCTCCGCAGGAACTGAGCTGGACTAGAAAGTCCTGAGACCTGGTTTGGGTCTTTAGGTCCTGGTCTTCAGGTCCTGGTCTTCAGGCCTTCAGGTCCTGGTCTTCAGGCCTTCAGGTCCTGGTCTTCAGGCCTTCAGGTCCTGGTCTCTCTGATGTGTGTTTTGTGTGTTTCAGGGATCCGTTACAGTAACGACGTGTCTGTAGACGAGGTGAAAGCTCTGGCTTCACTCATGACCTACAAGTGTGCCGTAGTAGGTGAGCGCACACACACACACACACACACACACACACACCTTAAAACCTGTCTGAACCTGCCGTCCTCACTGCTGTTGAGTTCTTCACTATGAGACATGAATAACTTCATAATGTCTTAAAGCTGTTCTGGTGTGTTCCAGATGTGCCGTTTGGTGGAGCCAAAGCCGGAGTGAAGATCAACCCCAAAAACTACTCTGTAAGTTTAGACTGACCGGGGGGGGGGGGTCCTGTTCAGACCGCTCACTAACACCTAGCTCTTCTCTTGTTGGGTCACTCCTCCATCGGTGTGATGACTCATCACATTCCACAGAGACCATGTGATGTTATTACTGATGTCTGCAGCAGATTAAAACTACTACAAGTATTCATATGAAGATCATAACGTTTACACTCCTGTTGAATAGTGACCTGTTCTGGTATCTAAAACACAGTGTAGGAGTATGCAGTAGGAGTATACAGTAGGAGTATGCAGTAGGAGTATGTGGGTGTGGGTGTGTGGTGGGTGTGGTGGTGGGTACAGTAGGAGTATGCAGTAGGAGTATACAGTAGGAGTATACAGTAGGAGTATACAGTAGGAGTATGCAGTAGGAGTATACAGTAGGAGTATGCAGTAGGAGTACGCAGTAGGAGTACGCAGTAGGAGTACGCAGTAGGAGTATGCAGTAGGAGTATGCAGTAGGAGTATACAGTAGGAGTATGCAGTAGGAGTACACAGTAGGAGTACGCAGTAGGAGTACGCAGTAGGAGTACGCAGTAGGAGTACACAGTAGGAGTACGCAGTAGGAGTACACAGTAGGAGTACGCAGTAGGAGTACGCAGTAGGAGTATGCAGTAGGAGTATGCAGTAGGAGTATGCAGTAGGAGTACGCAGTAGGAGTACGCAGTAGGAGTACGCAGTAGGAGTATACAGTAGGAGTATGCAGTAGGAGTACACAGTAGGAGTATGCAGTAGGAGTATGCAGTAGGAGTATACAGTAGGAGTACACAGTAGGAGTATACAGGACCTGAGTAAACGCTGGAGGAGCTGCTTGTTGTTCCAGATTAAACTGATTTACTGTTAATTCCAGTACATGACTGTATTCTGTCTCTTTGTCCGGCCGGGTTTTCCTTTTGTTCTTTCACCAGTACGATTATATGCTAAATGTTCAGAAGTTAGCTTAGCTTAGCATAAAGACTGGAAGCGGGGGGGGCTGCTAGCATGTCTATCACCCGTAGAGCTCACTGATCGAGGTGTGGTACTTTGTTTATATATAAATATACACACACACACACACACACACACACACACACACACACACACACGATGTGATCCTGATGAAGCTTCTGACTGTCGCAGGACAACGAGCTGGAGAAGATCACCAGGAGGTTCACCATCGAGCTCGCCAAGAAGGGCTTCATCGGTGAGGAGACCTCCACCAGCAGGGGGCAGGTTCATGACCCGCCACCAGGGGGCAGGTTCATGACCCGCCACCAGGGGGCAGGTTCATGACCCGCCACCAGGGGGCAGGTTCATGACCCGCCACCAGGGGGCAGGTTCATGACCCGCCACCAGGGGGCAGGTTCATGACCCGCCACCAGGGGGCAGGTTCATGACCCGCCACCAGGGGGCAGGTTCATAACTGATCAGTACTCTGATCAGATCTTTCTGGTTATGTTGTGAGGAAAAAGACTAATTATGATTATTATTATTATTATTATTATTATTATTATTATTAATAAATAATATTATAATTATTGTGACTATGATTAATAGTCACCTGTCTGTGGATATAATATTATTATAGTTATTCTGACTGATTATTATATAATATTATTATGATATTATTATAATTATTCTGATTATATGATATTATTATAATTATTCTCACTATGATTGATAACAACCTGTCTGGCTGTGCAGGACCTGGTATTGATGTTCCTGCTCCCGACATGAGCACCGGGGAGAGGGAGATGTCCTGGATCGCAGACACCTACGCCACCACCCTGGGACACAACGTGAGTCCCCTCTGGGTTCAGGGTCACGTGACACAGGTCACGTGACACAGGTCACGTGACCTGTGTCACGTGACACAGGTGAGGAGGGCGAGGACACAAGGCGGCGTCGGGCCGACGTTGAAACGTAGAAAGAGTTAAAATGGGAGTTAAAGCTGAAGGTGAGAAACCTGAAGATCTGTAGACATGAAGACGAGGGGAAGGACAACGGTGCAATGCCTGCTGGGTAACGGTGCAATGCCTGCTGGGTAATGGTGCAATGCCTGCTGGGTAACGGTGCAATGCCTGCTGGGTAACGGTGCAATGCCTGCTGGGTAACGGTGCAATGCCTGCTGGGTAACGGTGTCTCGCTGAGCCGCTGAGGAAGAAGGAGAAAGTTTGTGGCCTTAAAATAAGGGTTTTTATTTTGCTGCTGTCTTGTAATCTATTTTATAAATATTTGTGTATACGGCGTGTATGTATATTATTATTTCTTGTGACTGAAGGAGCCTGCACTGGGCCCAGCCTTTGCCCCGTGGTGTCACAGCCTGTCTCTGCTCCTCAGGACATCAACGCTCACGCCTGTGTGACGGGGAAGCCCATCAGCCAGGGCGGCATCCACGGGCGCATCTCTGCCACCGGGCGGGGCGTCTTCCACGGCATCGAGAACTTCATCAACGAGGCGGCCTACATGAGCCTGCTGGGCATGTGTCCCGGCTTCCATGACAAGACCTTCGTCATCCAGGTACCGCCCCCCTCCTCCCCCCTGCTCCCTCCACCCCCCTCCTCCCTCCTCCTCCCTCCCTCCCCCCTATTTAATGGAGGCACCTTCAGCAGCTATTGAAGTAACAAATACTCCATGTTGGAGATGCAGCTAGTACTTTAATCAATTAATACTCAGAAAACAAGGGAAGAGCTGATCTCAACATCCAGACGTCGTGAAATATATATATATTATAATATATATTTATATTGTATAATTTATATTATATATAAATATTATGTTATGTATAATATATATATATATATATATATATATTATAATATATATATTATAATATATATATATATATTATAATATATATTTATATTGTATAATTATATTATATATAAATATTATTTTATGTATTATATATATATTATTATATATATATATATATATATATATATATATTTATTATAGTATGTATATATACAGTATATTTTTATCTATCTATCTTATAGTATGCATAAGATACATATATTATAGGGTTTAATGTGCCCTCTGCTGTGTCTGCAGGGTTTCGGTAACGTGGGTCTTCATTCCATGCGTTACCTTCATCGTTCAGGGGCCAAGTGTGTCGGGATCGGAGAAAAGGACGGAAACATCTGGAACCCCAACGGCATCAACCCCAAAGAGCTGGAGGACTACAGACTGGTTAGTACTGGTGAGTACTGGTGGTACAGTAACAGACTGGTTAGTACTGGTGAGTACTGGTGGTACAGTAACAGACTGGTTAGTACTGGTGAGTACTGGTGGTACAGTAACAGACTGGTTAGTACTGGTGAGTACTGGTTAGTACTGGTGGTACAGTAACACCAACAGGAGCTCAGTATTCAGTAGTAAATCAAACATCAACATGCAGTAAAACCAAAGGACCAGTCCGCCACCTGCTGGACTGTCGGTGTTACTGCAGTGAACTCACAGGAGCTTTAGTTGTAGAAGACAGTGATGGTGTGACGTCTGTAGCCGTCCCCCATGACTCCGTAGAGGTAACTCTCAGCGTTCCTCCTCAGGAGAACGGGACCATCGTGGGCTTCCCCGACTCGACGCCGTACGAAGGAAGCATCCTGGAGGCCGACTGTGACATCCTGATCCCCGCCGCCGGCGAGAAGCAGCTGACCAAGAGCAACGCTCACAAGATCAAGGCCAAGGTGAGGCACGCGATCAGCACCTGATCACCAGGTGACCTGATCACCAGGTCACCAGGTCACCAGGTCACCTGATCACCAGGTCACCAGGTCACCTGATCACCAGGTCACCAGGTCACCTGATCACCAGGTCACCTGATCACCAGGTCACCAGGTCACCAGGTCACCTGATCACCAGGTCACCAGGTCACCTGATCACCAGGTCACCAGGTCACCTGATCACCAGGTCACCAGGTCACCTGATCACCAGGTCACCAGGTCACCTGATCACCAGGTCACCAGGTCACCAGATCACCAGGTCACCAGGTCACCAGATCACCAGGTCACCAGGTCACCAGGTCACCATTTCACCAGATCACCAGGTCACCTGATCACCAGGTCACCTGGTCACCAGGTCACCTGATCACCAGGTCACCAGGTCACCTGATCACCAGGTCACCAGGTCACCTGGTCACCTGATCACCAGGTCACCAGGTCACCTGATCACCAGGTCACCTGGTCACCTGATCACCAGGTCACCTGATCACAAGGTCCTGTTTACCCATCATGCATCAGTAAACTCACCTGGTGTCTGTGGTCCTGTTTACCCATCATGCATCAGTAAACTCACCTGGTGTCTGGTTCTCTCAGATCATCGCTGAGGGAGCGAACGGTCCGACGACACCTGAAGCCGACCGCATCTTCCTGGAGAGAAACATCATGGTGATCCCGGTGAGTGGACTCCTGTTCTCCTTCTTAAGGTGGAATACACTGTTCTCCTTCTTAAGGTGGAATACACTGTTCTCCTTCTTAAGGTGGAATACACTGTTCTCCTTCTTAAGGTGGAATACACTGTTCTCCTTCTTAAGGTGGAATACACTGTTCTCCTTCTTAAGGTGGAATATACTGTTCTCCTTATGTTAAGGTGGAATACACTGTTCTCCTTATGTTAAGGTGGAATACACTTCTTAAGGAGGTGGAATACACTGTTCTCCTTAAGGTGGAATACACTGTTCTCCTTAACGTGGAATACACTGTTCTCCTTCTGTTAAGGTGGAATACACTTCTTAAGGTGGAATACACTGTTCTCCTTCTGTTAAGGTGGAATACACTTCTTAAGGTGGAATACACTGTTCTCCTTCTGTTAAGGTGGAATACACTGTTCTCCTTCTGTTAAGGTGGAATACACTGTTCTCCTTCTGTTAAGGTGGAATACACTGTTCTCCTTCTGTTAAGGTGGAATACACTGTTCTCCTTTTGTTAAGGTGGAATACACTTATTATATTTTGTTTCCTCACCTTGGTTCCTCCTTGTTTCCTTGTTTTCTCCTTGTTTGTTCTCCTCCTCTCCTTGTCCCCACTCCCTGTCTCCTTGTCTCCTTGTCTCCTCTCTCCTCGTTAGGACATGTACCTGAATGCCGGCGGTGTGACGGTGTCGTACTTCGAGTGGTTGAAGAATCTGAACCACGTCAGTTACGGTCGACTGACCTTCAAATACGAGCGGGACTCAAACTACCACCTGCTGAGTGAGTGAGCCGCCTGTCTGTCCTCCTGTCTGTCCTCCTGTCTGTCCTCCTGTCTGTCCTCCTGTCTGTCTGTCCTCCTGTCTGTCTGTCCCCCTGTCTGTCCTCCTGTCTGTCTGTCCTCCTGTCTGTCCTCCTGTCTGTCCTCCTGTCTGTCTGTCCTCCTGTCTGTCCTCCTGTCTGTCTGTCCTCCTGTCTGTCCTCCTGTCTGTCCTCCTGTCTGTCTGTCCTCCTGTCTGTCCTCCTGTCTGTCCTCCTGTCTGTCTGTCCTCCTGTCTGTCCTCCTGTCTGTCTGTCCTCCTGTCTGTCTGTCCCCCTGTCTGTCCTCCTGTCTGTCCCCCTGTCTGTCCTCCTGTCTGTCTGTCCCCCTGTCTGTCCTCCTGTCTGTCCTC
>JACSYO010001747.1:32500-57500 GCA_016806645.1 Ophiodon elongatus | reverse complement strand
TCCACATACTTTTGGCCACAGAGTGAAGCTCCATGTTAACTTTCTTTGTTTGATGCGGTTTACATCCTCAGGTCAGGTTTATTAAAGGGTTTATTAAAGGGTTTATTAAAGGGTCTCATTCATTAAATAAAGGGTCTCGTTTATTAATTAAAGGGTCTCGTTTATTAAATAAAGGGTCTCGTTTATTAATTAAAGGATCATGTTTATTAAATAAAGGGTCTCGTTTATTAAATAAAGGGTCTCGTTTATTAATTAAAGGGTCTCGTTTATTAAATAAAGGGTCTCGTTTATTAATTAAAGGATCATGTTTATTAAATAAAGGGTCTCGTTTATTAAATAAAGGGTCTCGTTTATTAATTAAAGGGTCTCCTTTATAAAATAAAGGGTCTCGTTTATTAAATAAAGGGTCTCGTTTATTAAATAAAGGGTCTCGTTTATTAATTAAAGGATCATGTTTATTAAATAAAGGGTCTCGTTTATTAATTAAAGGGTCTCGTTTATTAAATAAAGGGTCTCGTTTATTAATTAAAGGATCATGTTTATTAAATAAAGGGTCTCGTTTATTAATTAAAGGGTCTCGTTTATTAAATAAAGGGTCTCGTTTATTAATTAAAGGGTCTCCTTTATTAAATAAAGGGTCTCGTTTATTAATTAAAGGGTCTCGTTTATTAAATAAAGGGTCTCGTTTATTAATTAAAGGATCATGTTTATTAATTAAAGGTTCTCTTTTTTTGGGGTTTTGACAAAATGATAACACAACAAACAGCTGACGATTGTTTTTTTTTTTTTACCATCATTGATTTAATCTGCTGATTTATTATCCAGATGAATCATTAGGTCATAAATTAGATTATTTTCTTGGTTAATTTAAAGAGAATTTTAAATATAATGATGAATGTTACGTTAGAAATCTATTTTTTATTGTCAACGCTGCCGAGGTCTGAGCTTTAATTCTTCCTGCAGTGACTTTATACTTTATATTATATTTTATATTCTCCTCTGATGCTGAGTTTCATGGTGTCCCTGTGTTGTTGTTGTTGTTGTTGTTGTTGTTGTTGTTTACTGTCAGTTTTATTTGTGTTTCGGCTCTGAGAGAAAAATGCTTTGGATTGTGGGTGACGGAGTTTTTTGGCCTTTTGGTTCAAATGTTACAGCAAAAATAAAAGTTTTAAAAAAAAAATGTTTCAAGTGTTTTTATTTATTATCAATTAAAGTTTTGTTGTTGACTAGAATCATCAGTTAATATTTTGAAACTCTTCATTTGAAGTTAAAATGCGTTTTGTTTCTGAAGCGTTGGAAGAAACTACTGAAGTAAAAGTACGTGAATATCTTCAAATATGTTAATTATTAATCTTTAATGTTCGTTACTGTCTCATGATTATTACTTCGTTTAACATAGTATTTCATAATATTGGAGTATTTCTATTTTTATCCTCTGCAACATTTCATCCTTTTTAAAAAACTATTTTCTTGACGTACCTGAGCTTCCATACAATCCTACTTTTATTAAAGAGTATTTAAATAACTTTGATTAAACAATTTTACCAGTTTTA
This sequence comes from Ophiodon elongatus, assembly GCA_016806645.1. Classification (NCBI taxonomy): domain Eukaryota; kingdom Metazoa; phylum Chordata; class Actinopteri; order Perciformes; family Hexagrammidae; genus Ophiodon; species Ophiodon elongatus. The sequence goes on along the minus strand of JACSYO010001747.1, from coordinate 55,947 downwards.
AACATGCATATTATTTTGTGGTAATTCACAAATAATTAACAATATTCTGAAATCTATAAATATCAGCGGGTTATTTAATTTATCTTCTAATTTTACTCATCATTTAATGTAGTAAAGTATTCATAACAATAATGAATAATTAATGTTCGTAAAGGTGGGCGTGGCCCTGCTCGCGCTTCCACCAATCAGCGCGCTGTATTTGCCACGTGGCACCGGAATTCCCCTCGAGCTCCGGGGCTTTCCACTCTGACTGACAGGCGGACGGTTACCGTGACAACACCGCCGAGAAGCTTCCGGTTGGGAGAGCTGCCTTACAAAATAAAAGCCCTTATTTACTGAGTTAGTGGAGACTTGAGAACAAAACTGAAAACTCTTGAAAGACATACAAAGGTTAATATTAGAATATTGGACAAAATAATAATAGTCCATAATGTTTACTTAAATGTTGCTTAAATCTTTCTTTCTATTTTTTGTTTTTTCATTTTCTTTTTGCATCCAAATCAATTCTACTAATGAATTACAGCTGTCATTACAAGGTTAGAAGTTCAATATTCAAAAGGTAAAAATAAATAAATAAATAAATCTCAAAATTAATCAAATTGAAAAACACAACAATTGAAAATATAAATACATGAATAATAACTTAAAAGACAGAATATTTTTTCTTTTATTTGTAATCAGTTCAAACTAAAGCAGACGCCTGCACAATAATATTGTATATTAAATCAATATTTGATAAATAAATACTTCCATTGGGTCAATAAGCTGCTGTGTTACTTTAGTTTGGACATTTGAATTAAATATGCTTCAATTATTAAAATAAGTCTTTTAATTTACAGCCAGTTATTTAATTTAAGTATTTATTTTTTTAGCCAAAAGTACAATAAACGACGGTAATACAAACTCAAAATATCAGACTACAATGAAAAAAAGGATCATAAATAGATGTCATTTTATTGTGAAAAGCACCAGCAGGAAGTGGCCTCAGGTGTGCTGGTTTGACTTTTACTTGTTGGGAGTTCACCGTGTTTTCAGGCAGACGGAGTCGAGCCGCTGCAGGTAAACATCTCCTCTTTAAGTTTAGTCTCCAGGTTTAAGTTTAAGTTTAATGTTTAAAGGTTAGAGTTTAGAGTTTAGAGTTTAACCCGTTGGTCTAAAGCTTGTGTTTGTTGCATTAAAGTCTGATCAGTTGTTTACTGGCACTTTCTCTCCGCTTTATTGTGATTATAAACGGCTGCATTCATAACTAAAAGATCAAACAGACTTTTATTTACTGTGGCTTATTGTTTTATGTTGTTTATTGTTTATTGTGCAACAGAAGTGAGGTGACAGAGTTTGTTCTGGTTGTGTAACAGAGGGAAAGTACTGAAGTGACCTGAGTTATTGTTAATGTTCATAATGTTTTTATTTATTAGATTCTCACTCTGCAGAATGTCTTTAATTTAACTTTGTTTGAGAAGAATATGTTTTCTTGTTTTGTTTTGATTTCCAGAAAGTTTGTTGAGACTGATCCAGGTTTAAGTGCTGTTATCAGGCTAACGTTATCAGGCTAATATCAGGCTAACATTGTTATCAGGCTAACGTGTTATCAGGCTAACGGTATCAGGCTAGCGTGTTATCAGGCTAACGGTATCAGGCTAGCGTGTTATCAGGCTAACGGTATCAGGCTAACGTGTTATCAGGCTAACGTTCTCTTCAGGATAACGTTATCAGGCTAACGTTATCAGGCTAACGTTATCAGGCTCTCTTCAGGATAACGTTATCAGGCTAACGTTATCAGGCTCTCTTCAGGATAACGTTATCAGGCTAACGTTATCAGGCTCTCTTCAGGATAACGTTATCAGGATAACGTTATCAGGCTAACGTTATCAGGCTCTCTTCAGGATAACGTTATCAGGATAACGTTATCAGGCTCTCTTCAGGATAACGTTATCAGGCTAACGTTATCAGGCTAACGTTATCAGGCTCTCTTCAGGATAACGTTATCAGGATAACGTTATCAGGCTCTCTTCAGGATAACGTTATCAGGCTAACGTTATCAGGCTAACGTTATCAGGCTCTCTTCAGGATAACGTTATCAGGATAACGTTATCAGGCTAACGTTATCAGGCTCTCTTCAGGATAACGTTATCAGGCTAACGTTATCAGGCTAACGTTATCAGGCTAACGTTATCAGGCTCTCTTCAGGATAACGTTATCAGGATAACGTTATCAGGCTCTCTTCAGGATAACGTTATCAGGCTAACGTTATCAGGCTAACGTTATCAGGCTCTCTTCAGGATAACGTTATCAGGCTAACGTTATCAGGCTAACGTTATCAGGCTCTCTTCAGGATAACGTTATCAGGATAACGTTATCAGGCTAACGTTATCAGGCTCTCTTCAGGATAACGTTATCAGGATAACGTTATCAGGCTCTCTTCAGGATAACGTTATCAGGCTAACGTGAGCCTGTTTAGTAGAAGTTTTCTTGGGCGGAGAGTTTTCATGAAGTTCATTTCAATCAAAGAAAACAACTTCAGAGAATCGAACCCGCGGCGTCACCGCTCGGCTTCAAACCACTAAAGGAGTCCGGATTAAATTAAATCTGCCTTTAAGATCTCGTGTGTACAAATGTAACAAATATGGAGAAGAAATCGATTGTTTTGCTTGTTTATATCAAAACAAATCGTCTGTGAAGCTAAACAGGAAGTGTGTTTCCGAAACCTTTAAACTTTGGTTTAAATCCCTCTCGTAACCGTTCTCACGGTCCAGAAGACAAAGACTTAACTTCTGCTTCTCTTTAAACTAAACGCTCCAAGACGAGATAATAACGTAAAAATACAGACGTTTGTTTGTTTGTTTGTTTGTTTGTTTGTTGATGAATGTAAATGTAGAGTCTGTAGAATAAAACAACATCGTCAGCGTTTAGTTTTACTTTCACTCTGTACTTCTGTTCTACGCTAACATTCCCCTCTGCTTCCAGTCTTTGTGCTAAGCTAGGCTAACAGTTTCCCCCTGCTTCCAGACTTTGTGCTAAGCTAGGCTAACAGTTTCCCCATCTGGAGTTCCTTTAACAGAAGCAGCTGTTTGTTTGTTCAGTCTGGAAATCGAGGATTGTCCCCAAATAATCACAGAGGAGGACGAGTGGAAATTCCCACCGATGTGTTTAGATATGACTTCATCACACACACACACACACACACACACACACACACACACACACACACACACACACACACACACACACACACACACTCTGAGTGGTGATTAACTCCTGATTTGTGTCTGCAGGGAAAAGAGAAAACCCCCAGAAGAACCGATCGGTGTCGTCCTCCTGCAGGGAGCTGAGCCTTCATCATCACCTTCATCTTCACCTTCATCATCGTCTTCATCAGTGTTTGTGCTGAGTCATGGCGGGAGCTCTCAGGTGCGTTTCACTGACGTGTTCAAACAAACAAGTCAGATATTTTGGTTAAAACTGTATTTTTGTGTTCTCTTAAAGTATTTCAGTGAACAGAAGTCGCGTCTTCATTTGCTTTTTACATAATATTGTACCTATTAATGCATTATTATTGGAAGGTGAGATACACAATAGTTAAAAAGAAAATATAATAAATAAATAAATGAATAAAAAAAATATAAATATAAATACATGAATAAAATAAGAGGACCTGGATCTGGACCTGGATCTGTATCTGTTTAACCTGGTTTTAAAATCTAAAGTTTATGAAACTGTCAGATCAATGGAAATACTAGAGTAAAGTACAAGTACTTCATAATTGTACTTAATACAGTACTTAAGTAAATGTACTTAGTTACGTCCCCATTAATCCACATGAAATACTTCAATTTAAATATAAAATAGTTAAAATTATCCTCATTGTGACCAACTACAGCAGTACAATATTTTATTTTAATTAAATAATTTAATTAATTACTTTTATACTTTTTTATTTGCACACACACAAGACTTTATAAAATCCAGATAACGAATCATTTAGTAATTGTGGGAAACGTTATTTCTTTTTCTTTTGACACTTAAAGTACGTTTTCTTGATACTTTTACTAAAGTGAGTAAATACTTCTGATGTTTATCGCCCATGAAAATAAACACTTAAATAAAATGTGTGGGGACTCGTCGACTAGGGGACCAAACCAGTTGGTTCAAAAGGTTGTTGGTTGGTTTCAAGGATGGCTCTGGTTCTTCATTCAGGTCTTTGAGGGTCTTTGAGTGTCTTTGGTGGACTTGGATGGACTTTGAGGGTCTTTGGTGGACTTGGATGGACTTTGGTGGACTTTGAGGGACTTTGAGGGTCTTTGAGGGTCTTTGAGTGTCTTTGGTGGACTTGGATGGACTTTGAGTGTCTTTGGTGGACTCTGAGGGACTTTGAGGGACTTTGATGGACTTTGAGGGACTTTGAGGGTCTTTGGTGGACTTTGAGGGTCTTTGAGGGTCTTTGAGGGTCTTTGATGGACTTTGATGGACTTTGAGGGTCTTTGGTGGTCTTTGAGGGTCTTTGATGGACTTTGAGGGTCTTTGGTGGTCTTTGAGGGTCTTTGATGGACTTTGAGGGTCTTTGATGGACTTTGAGGGTCTTTGAGGGTCTTTGAGGACCCATTCGAGCCACAGACTGTCTTCAGTGTGATGAGGGTAAAACATGTGTTCTGATTGGTCTAAAGTCTTCAACAGTCTGGGTTTTTACAACGTAAACGTTCAGAGATTCAAAGAAGAGATTTACACCTGGACTGTTTTATCCTCAAATATGATGTACTATTTAATAATTATGATAAAATGTATACAATACAAAACAGTCGCCCAGAGACTAAAATAGTAGGAAAACAAAGAGCCAGACGGATGTTGAGCGTTTCCACCAGAGGAAAGAGGATCCTCTTTGTGGAGGCGGAGCTGTTTCACAGAAACAGAAAGGTCAGAGGTCACGCAGGAAAAACCCCAACACAAACTTCCCCCTTCGGGTTTTCTCTCCTCTGAATCTACCTGCCGTGGGTTTATGCTAATGAGGCCCGTCTGTGCTGCGTCCTGATTGGCCGCTGTCCCCCGGGGGGCCGTCCCACCTGCTGGAAGTTGGCAGAACGAGACACTTCAGATCAGATTTGATTCTGTAGAGACGAAGAGAGAGAGACAGGAAGTCAGAGAGACAAAGAGAGAGAGACAGGAAGTCAGAGAGACAGAGAGAGAGAGAGAGAGAGAGAGACAGGAAGTCAGAGAGACAGACAGAGAGACAGAGAGAGAGACAGACAGGTGTTGTCCTCCATAGAGCCACTGTCTTCTGTTTCAACAGTTGGTGCTTTCTGGAATAATAATAATAATAATAATAATAATAATAATAACAAATCTGATAGCATCAGTTAATACACTCATAAACCTTATTATACCTTTATATGGAAATAGTTCTGTCTTTCACTCCGCTCTGCTGAACGCCAGAGGGAAGTGGAACTGTATGCAATTCATATTGTTTTTGTTTATTTAACAAACAAACACTTCAACAACAACAACCCCAAAAATAATAATCGATAATATTATTATGATACAAAAGAGGGAAATGCCACATAATATGCTGCAGCCTCTACTCTTCTACCCTTCTGAGTGTATTGTCAACAGCAGCAGTGACATCATCACCAGAAGCCCCGCCCCCCTCAGATCTGGAATTCTGGGGGTTTTCCTCGGCTCAGCCACTTCCAGGAAGTGACTGAAAACAGGCCGAGGGGAGAGGGAGGGAGGAGGGGAGAGAGAGAGAGAGAGAGAGAGAGAGAGAGAGAGAGAGAGAGAGAGAGAGAGAGAGAGAGAGAGAGAGAGAGAGAGAGAGAGAGACAGAGAGAGAGAGAGAGAGAGAGAGAGAGACCGTCATGTGAAAGTGAAACTGCAGCAGATTTGATTCTTCACTCGTTCAGTCCGTCTGTCAGTCTGTCTGTCTGTTTGTTTGTTTGTTTGTTTGTTTACTCTGAGACGAGGGGATCTAAAGTGTTTCCTGTTTCAACCCTTTCACATTTAAAGCCTCTCCCTGTGTTTGTTCTGCAGGATGAGTGAAGCTCAGTTCATCAACGTCTACGACAACGACGTGAGTCTTTTTCTCCTCCTACACTCACACTGCTGCAATATAAAATATGTATTTATGTAATATATTTCATAATATTATATAATGATAGAGACTTTATGCATGTTTGTTTTTATGTTTTTGTTTTTAGGATTTTGTTTTTATGCTTTTGTTTTTATGTATCCAGCTCTTTTTATTCTGTTTTTTAACGCGCTGGTTTTAACTCAACATTTAGTCTTTGTATTAATATCTTGAGGATTTAAATTAATAATTAATACAGAGCTTTAATTATGAATCAATCAATCCTTTAGTTGATCGACAGATCATCAAAGGATATCAACACAATATTTACCTGTGAGGTGTAGCGGAGAAGTATAAAGTAGCAGGACATGTAAATACTCAATTAAAGTACAAGTACATCAAACTGTATTAAAGTGCAGTACTTGTAAATAACTCGTGTAAATGAAATGTAAACGCTGAGAGACTGAAATGCTTTTTATTTAAACTTCTCTGAACAGATTCAAAGCAAAGTGTTCATGAAACTAAAAGTTCCGACAAGGAGACAAGGAGACAAGGAGATAATGAGACAAGGAGACAATAAGACAATACTGGAAGACAACATAACACTTTAATTCACCAGCTCCCGTGTTGTTGTTGTTGTTGTTGTTGTTGTTGTTGTTGTTGGCTTCATACGGATGAGAACAGAGTTAAAGATCTAAAAGATCAAACCACAGAATCTGTGACTGACATTGTAAAAACAAATCAGTAACTTCGTGATTATGTTTTTTATAAACTGAAGGATGAGTCAACATTAATGTTCTTTGACAGTTTTGATGCTGAAAATGTGTTTTTCTTCTTAAGCTGCAGATGAATTTGATGCCGTACGACTACATTCCTCCAGTGGACATAAAGACTGAGCCCTACATACCTGAGACAGGTGAGACTCACTCGTGCTCATCGCCCAGGGAAACCAACACAAGGGCCTCAGCTCCATAAACATAATCAGATTTAAATCAGATTGTTGCATTAAGCAACATTTCATGTGGTATTTATTTTATTTGACCTCATTTCTCATCAGTGTGTGTTTAGGTATTTAAAGCAAAAAGAACCAATGAAGTTCATCAAAGGAACCGTTCTTCCTTTTCTGTGAACCTTCTAGAACGTCTTGTTTGTCTTTCAAGAACTCTGTTGTTCCGTGGAGCCTAACATGGCATTCATGTTTACATAGAACCTCCTGCTTGTCCCTGGAAACTCCATAAACAACATGGAAGGACCCCGAATGTGAACCATAACCTTTCATTCAACGAATCCAAGTATTGAGTAGTACCTTCTAGAACCTCTTGTTTGAGATAACATGAGCTCAGACCTTCTAGAACTCAACTCACGTGGAACCTAGACATCATTACCTCCTGGTACTTGTATGTTTCTGAGAACCTCTTGTTCTCACAGGGTTCAGCTTTTTTAGAACCCTGTGCAAGTTGCAGAAACATTCCACACAGACGAGAACTTTGGTGTAAACCTTGAAGAACCTTGGTTGTAGTGCGGCCCCTTGTCAGTCCGTGAGGCCACTAGTTAGTAGTTCTGTAGTCGACTAAGATTTCCAGTTTAGTTGTTTCTGTAAATGTGAGTTTTCAGAACCTTGTGTGAGCAGCTGATGAATGTCTAGAACCTTCCGTCAGTATGTGGAACCTAATTGTTTTTGTAAAAACTTCTTGTTCATACGTGTCAACTAGTGCGAGACATTTCAGAACCTTCTAGACCTACAATTAGTAGAGTCTGCAAGTACCTATGAACCTCTTCTTACTTGTTCTAAAAGAGGTTCTCACTTTCTAGAACCTCTTTAAGACTTCTCAGAATCTGTGTCCAGCCCTCGGGTCTTTCTAGAACCTCATCTGGGGGTCCTTTATGAGTCTTTACTACAGAGAGACAGTGGCGATATTACAGATGCAACAATGAGATGAACCAGGAACAGTTCTCGGTTGGCCTCTTAACCCCCATACCACGGGGGTTCCCCGACACCTGGAACCTTGTAATTGATGTTATGTCTTATTCATACCTGGAGACGTTTGTGGAAAACATTCTCTTGTTACAGGAAACAGAGAACTTGTTGGTCCACAAACTGTAAACTACACTTTCTAGAACGTACTGTTTGGGAAAACACCCTCATCTGCTTTTTTACTTCCGAGTCTTGTAGCCGGTGGAGTTCAGAAGGCATCATCAACTAAACTTTTATTTGTGTTCCAGCTCACGGTCCTTACATTCAAATCATCGAGGAGCCCAAACAGGTGAGATTAACATGTCACTTCCTGTCTGCGTCCGTAGTAATTACAGTACAACTTACAAATTCACACTTAGTGAATTGTTTTGCATTTAGTTTCTCGTTTCTACACTAAGCACTAAAAACAACAAATGGAAAGCAAGTAAAATTCAGGTGAAAGGTTTGGACATTTAAAATCAAACCTTTCTGGACTTTGAATGAAATCCTAGAGGATCAGTTTCTTTCATAAAGGTGTCCTGCAGGGGTCAACAATAGCCCCCTTGCTATTTCTAATATGTATCCTACAACAGAGCACTGCCATGTCAGCTTGTATGCTGATGATACCATCTTTTATAATGATGATACCATCTTGTATGCTGATGATACCATCTTTTATAATGATGATACCATCTTGTATGATGATGATACTATCTTGTATGATGATGATACTATCTTTTATAATGATGATACCATCTTGTATGATGATGATACCATCTTTTATAATGATGATACCATCTTGTATGATGATGATACCATCTTTTATAATGATGATACCATCTTGTATGATGATGATACCATCTTTTATAATGATGATACCATCTTGTATGATGATGATACCATCTTGTATGATGATGATACAATCTTTTATGCTGATGATACTATCTTGTATGATGATGATACATAACTCTGACACAATGTCTGCATATCTTAAATGAAAAGATTAAACTTTTTTGATAACCGAGGGGAAATTCCCACGTAGTAGCATCACGGAGAAAAACTGAGTAAGAAAAACAGATAAATAAAAATAAAATCCTGACATTGAAAATATATACAACATATACAATATTGAAATAACAAAACCGTAAACTATTTAAATGAACAGTTCAAATATTTATATGTATATAACTATACAGTATATTTTCTGTAAGTAGATGGGTATGACTAATGAGCACAATGTACATAGAAATATAAAATAAATGTCCAGTTTATTTAATACACGTACAAATACAACACAATAAAGTATATTTAATAGATAAATGATAAAGCCCTTAGTTTTATAATATAAAAGCACAATAATAATATGTAGTGATACAGTATTATTATACAGTGATATAAGTAGTATAATGCATTGTAAATATATGAATAAATACATAGTTGGAGACGTATACTGGTCTGCAGGTGTGTTTGTTTTAGGGATTAGAAGAAGAACAAAAGGCCGTTCACCTTTTAAAGTCACACAGAGACTCCGTGGGGATTCCCCCCCCCCCCCCCCCCCCCCCCACACCCTGTTACTGTAACAGGCACTTCCTTTAATCCAGGGTTTTCCCAACAGTCATTCAGCATCATGGGACCGAGTCGAAGAGCGCAAGCAGGAAGTCAGGGAGTTTCTGCAGATAAAAGTCATGTGACTGAAGTCAAAAGAAGAAGCAGGTTTATGTAATCTGTGGATGCACAAATAAAATGACACAACACCAGACGAATAACGGCCTTCCCCTTTGAGACAAAGTCAAATTATTATTATTATTTAGTAGATTCACGATGGCCCTAAGTTGTTTTTAATATTTTAGTACTTTAAATTTTATAAATTGATTTTACAAGTTGTATTCTCCCTGTGTTTTTAGATTTGTGCACAAATTATGATATTGCATTGTGTTGGTGTTATTCACTCGTTCACTTTAACTCGTACGATACTTTGCTTGTTTTTAAACGTGCTTTATGAATATACTTGACTTGTAATGAAATCGATAAAATATGAAGAGAGAACTCACCAAACGCGTCTGACTGAAATAACACAACAGATTAAAATTAATAACATAAATAATAATTATAATCGACTTTATTTAGAGAAAATGCTTTACATGATAGAACCAGGATTAAAACATTTAAAATAACGACAATTTGTAAACAGAATGGAAGAATAATAATAATAATTATAAAATGTATTTAAACAGCACTTTGCAAATAAAGTTTATGAAATGTTGTAAAATGAGTAGAACATTTAAAATTAAATTTAAAAATAATAAAAAAAATGTGAAAAGTGGAATCAAATTCACACAGCAACATACGGTAAGAAGTACTAATAATAATACTAATAATAATGAATTAGTTTAGGAACACGGTAACTCTTAATGAACAGAACATTGTGTTAATGTCCAGAAGAATGGAAACATTTGGGCATTTAGAGAAATAAATCTGTTTATACTAATAAGAAGGAAAGCTCCGTGTTGGTAAAGTCGAGCTGTTTGTTCCCAGAGGGGCTTTCGGTTCCGGTACGAGTGTGAGGGCCCGTCACACGGCGGGCTCCCCGGGGCCTCCAGCGAGAAGAACCGGAGAACCTACCCCACCGTGAAGGTACCCGACGTCAGGAAGAAGTCCACATCTCTTACTCGCTTTCTCACACACTCTCTCTCTCTCTCTCTCTCTCTCTCTCTCTCTCTCTCTCTCTCTCTCTCTCTCTCTCTCTCTCTCTCTCTCTCTCTCTCTCTCTCTCTCTCTCTCTCTCTCTCTCTCTCTCTACACTTCACTTCACTTTCATATTCTCTCATTTCAACTAATTTAGGAAAAAATCTGATTTTTTTACGGAAGGAACATTTTCATTAATACTTTTACTGTAATACAGTGTGGTTAATTTACTGTAACAGAGTATTTACAGTGTGGTATTAATACTTTTACTGTAACAGAGTATTTACAGTGTGGTATTAATACTTTTACTGTAACAGAGTATTTACAGTGTGGTATTAATACTTTTACTGTAACATAGTATTTGACCAGTGTGTATTAGTACTTCTACTGCAGCACAGTCACAGTAACAGTGTGTATTAGTACTCCTACTGCAGTCAGTAACTGTGTGTATTAGTACTCCCACTACAGTAACTGTGTGTATTAGTACTCCTACTGCAGTACAGTAACTGTGTGTATTAGTACTCCCACTACAGTAACTGTGTGTATTAGTACTCCTACTGCAGTACAGTAACTGTGTGTATTAGTACTCCCACTACAGTAACTGTGTGTATTAGTACTCCTACTGCAGTAGTACTGTGTGTATTAGTACTCCCACTGCAGTAACTGTGTGTATTAGTACTCCTACTGCAGTACAGTAACTGTGTGTATTAGTACTCCCACTACAGTAACTGTGTGTATTAGTACTCCCACTGCAGTAACTGTGTGTATTAGTACTCCCACTGCAGTAACTGTGTGTACTCTCAGGTGAATAACTACGTGGGTCACGCCCGGGTGGAGGTCCAGCTGGTGTCCCACTCCGACCCGCCCCGCGTCCACGCCCACAGCCTGGTGGGACGCCACTGCACCGAGAGCGGCACCTGCATGCTGGACATCGGCCCCAACGACCTCACCGCCTCGTCAGTAGCCAATCACGTCGCTGCATTTTCACCAACACTTAGCCTCAATCTCAACCGAACAACAAGTTTTATTTGTATTCGTTCTGATTACTTTTAGAGGAAAACTCCAAGAAAAGAGATCAGAACTTTATTTTTTTAATTCAGGTTCCAAATCAGGAAACATTTTTAGAATATTAACAAGTTATGACTGACTTTTTTAAACATTTTTCTTAATATACTTTTTAATTTAATTGTAATCGAAGTAAATATTTAATTAAATAAAGTCAAACTGTCATAATGTTAAAAAGTAGAAAAAAACTGAATATAAAAAAGTATTTTGGACAGTTGAGAAGACGGACAGATACGTAAAAATATATATTATACGTGTGTGAAAGTATATTTTACTGTTAAATATTAAATATTCTGTCGGTTGGTGATGTCACTTCCTGTAGGTTCAGTAACCTGGGGATCCTCCATGTGACCAAGAAGGGAGTGGTGGAGGTTCTGAGCCGGAGACTGAGGGACGAGAGGAAGAGACAGAAAGGAGCTCACTATCACCTCACAGGTAGACCCACCTGGTACCACTCACCTCACAGGTAGACCCACCTGGTACCACTCACCTCACAGGTAGACCCACCTGGTACCACTCACCTCACAGGTAGACCCACCTGGTACCACTCACCTCACAGGTAGACCCACCTGGTACCACACACCTCACAGGTAGACCCACCTGGTACCACTCACCTCACAGGTAGACCCACCTGGTACCACACACCTCACAGGTAGACCCACCTGGTACCACACACCTCACAGGTAGACCCACCTGGTACCACTCACCTCACAGGTAGACCCACCTGGTACCACACACCTCACAGGTAGACTCACCTGGTACCACACACCTGTCCGGAGGTTTCTGACGCTCTGTGTCTGTTCCTTCAGATCCAGAAGAAAGCTCCATCCTGAAGGAGGCCAAGGAGCTGGGCAAGGTGATGGACCTGAACATCGTCAGGTTAAAGTTCACCGCCTACCTGCAGGACAGCAACGGGGGGTTCACCAGAGGCCTGAAGCCCGTGGTCTCCAACCCCATCTACGACAGCAGTGAGTCCCAACACCCGGAAACACCTTTACTAACGGACCTTTACCTGTGACACTAGTTCTAGTAGTACTTCCACCACTGGCACCGACCACTGAAACCAAGAAGCTGCAAACACACGAGTAAACGAGGGCGTCACGCGGTCCAATGACGAAGCCTGTTTCATTTGCAGAGTCACCGAACGCCTCCAACCTGAAGATCTCTCGGATGGACAAGACGTGCGGGACGGTGCTCGGCGGAGACGAGATCTTCCTGCTGTGTGACAAAGTCCAGAAAGGTGAAGTGTAAAGGCCTCCTGTCTCTTCTGATGGAGCCAGGCAGGTTGTTGTTGTTGTTGTTGTTGTTGTTGTTGTTGGATCACAACTATAAGGAGTCTGTCTCTGTGCTGCGTTACAGATGACATCGAGATCCGGTTCTACGAGGAGGACGAGGAGGGAGGCTGGGAGGCGTTCGGGGACTTCTCACCTACCGACGTCCACAAACAGGTACAGATATCACAAATAATACAAAAGGCACTAATCTGTCTCTTTGAAACGAGCCTTTGTGCAGCAGAATCATACTCCCGGGTTTCAGTGTGAATCAAACGAGGTGTCTGTCTCCTCAGTACGCCATCGTGTTCAAAACGCCGCCCTATCACAGCGCAGAGATCGAGAGGCCCGTCACCGTCTTCCTGCAGCTGAAGAGGAAAAAGGCCGGCGACAGCAGCGACCCCAAACAGTTCACCTACATACCGCAGGTCCAAGGTCAGCATGAACAGCAGACAGCAGAGGGTATCCTCCAGCAGGAGGTGCTGAGCAGGAGGTGCTGAGCAGGAGGTGCTAGGATGTTCTGGGGTTCCCTCCATGAGGAAGGGGATACCTACTCACTCGCATGTAAATCATGCAGCTGATTCACTTTAACTAAATAAAAAAGGACAGTTTAGGTGAAACAATCATGTTTTATCAGCTTAAATATCAGAACCATCAGAACCATCAGAAGTATCAGAACTATTAGAACCATTAGAACCATCAGAACCATCAGAAGTATCAGAACTATTAGAACCATCAGAACCATCAGAAGTATCAGAACTATTAGAACCATCAGAACCATCAGAACCATCTTGCCGCTCCTCGTCTCATCACGCTCTCTTTCAGACAAAGAGGAGGTGCTGAGGAAGAAGCAGAAGCCACTGCCTCACTATGAGCCCTGGAGAGGAGGAGGACGCGGTGGAGGAGCTGGGGGGTTTGGAGGAGGAGGTAGGGACTTCATTCCACATACAATTCCTTAGCTGCTTGGGTTCTACCTTTGCTGCTTGGGTTCCACCTTTAGCTGTTTGGGTTCTACCTTTAGCTGTTGGGTTCCACCTTTAGCTGTTTGGGTTCCACCTTTAGCTGTTTGGGTTCTACCTTTAGCTGTTTGGGTTCCACCTTTAGCTGGTTCTACCTTGCTGCTTGGGTTCTACCTTTAGCTGCTTGGGTTCCACCTTTAGCTGTTTGGGTTCTACCTTTAGCTGCTTGGGTTCCACCTTTAGCTGCTTGGGTTCCACCTTTAGCTGTTTGGGTTCCACCTTTAGCTGTTTGGGTTCCACCTTTAGCTGTTTGGGTTCTACCTTTAGCTGCTTGGGTTCCACCTTTAGCTGTTTGGGTTCTACCTTTAGCTGTTTGGGTTCCACCTTTAGCTGTTTGGGTTCCACCTTTAGCTGTTTGGGTTCTACCTTTAGCTGTTTGGGTTCTACCTTTAGCTGCTTGGGTTCTACCTTTAGCTGCTTGGGTTCTTCCTTTAGCTGCCTGGGTTCTTCATTCAGCTGTTTGGGTTCTTCATTCAGCTGTTTGGGTTCTACCTTCAGATGTTTGGGTTCTGCCTTCAGCTGTTTAGCAGCTAACCATAACATTCTCATAACTTGGCAAATTGGAAGTTGACTGTGGACTTTGTTTACCTTCTGCAGGATTCCAGTTCAACCATATGAATGGAGGAGGAGGAGGAGGAGGAGGAGGAGGGGGAGGAGGGGGAGGAGGTTTCTTCACTGAAGGCTTCACAGGCTTTGGTGGAGGGGGAGGGACTCAGATGTCAGGCTCCACCCCTCAGACAGGGGTTACCCAGCAACAGACAGACGGAGGACAGAGTGGCTCGCCCCTACAGCAGCAGCTGGTGCAGCTCGGTAACGATGTCCTGCTCTGATTCTTTGCAGATGATGTGACGCTGCTTGTGTAAAAGGTCAAATGAATATTTCATGTTCTGCGTTGTGTTTCTAGCCGCCGCCCTCCACAGCAGAGCCTCTCAGAGCGCCAGACAGACGGCTGCTGCCCTGCTGCAGTACTGCAGCACCGGGGACGCTCGGGTCCTTCTGGCAATCCAGAGACACCTCTGTGGCGTCCAGGACGGCAACGGAGACACGTGAGATTTTTACTTAATTGTTTTACTTTTATGTCCTCCAGACTGATCAACATCAAGAAGACTAAACATGTTTCAATTGATTCTTAATGTTGCAAGTTTTATCATTTCAAGATTTGCTCACGGTTTGATGTTTGTTGTCCCATAGTCCTTTGCACCTGGCCATCATCCATCAGCAGACAGGGGTGATCCAGCAACTGATCCACACTCTGCTCAGCAGCCATCAGCAAAACATCCTCAACACAGCCAACCACCTGCGACAGGTAGCATTACCAACGCTAACCACAGAGCACTCTACCGTAACTAACCCCAATAACTCATCTCCGTAAAGCTAACCACGACCGACAGACAGCTAACGGCTAACTCTGACAGGGAGATAGTTCCTCACCACCTCAACATAATAATCTACCACATCTACTGCAACTAATTGGCCATAATAGAGCTAAGTACCTTCAACAAGTTGTTAACTACAAGCCGACAAGCTTCTAACGTCTCTGAACAGCGTAATTAATTCAACTATGACACCACAATGAAGCCGGCTACGTCTGACAGGGAGCTAACTGCTTGCTAACAAACTCAAAACGACTGACCACAACAGGTGCCTAACTTTTTCCATCTAACCAAAGTCAACCACCTCCAACAGGTAGCTTACCTCTTGTCAACTCAACTAACTACCTCAAGCAGGTAGTTAGCTACTTGCTAACTTGTCTCACCACATGATGATATAAAAAAAACTCTAAAAGGAGATAACTCTGAACCCACCTTAACACAGCTAACTACTCCAACAGGTAGATAACCCTTATTTTACTCTTAACACAGCTAACTACTCCAACAGGTAGATAACCCTTATTTTACTCTTAACACAGCTAACTACTCCAACAGGTGCTTTACTCCCAGACCACCTTCATGTCAGCGTAGTAATCTGCCCTCACTAAACTAATTGCCCAGGTAGCTCCCTCTCAGGTGACGAGCCAGCCGTCTGCTGTGGAGGACCTGAGTCCAGGTGAGTCGTAGGAGCATCCGTCACCACTAACTGCTCCACCTGCTGTCTGCAGACTCCTCTCCACCTGGCGGTGATCACCCGGCAGGTGAAGGTGGTGGAGGTGCTGCTGAGGGCGGGGGCCGACCCCAGCCTGCTGGACAAAGACGGTCGCAGCCCCCTCCACCTGGCGGCGCTGGCCGGAGACTCCACCACGCTGCGCCCCCTGCTGGCTCACCTGGGAGAGCGCCACGCCCACCTGGTCAACACCCCCGACTTCCACGGTGAGACAACGCTGGATATTACTACCTGTAGAATATTTACCAATTACTGCAGTACTTCTTCTCTAAAAACAAATCACAACACTGACCTCTGGTCTCAGGTCTCCACCCTCTGCACCTGGCCGTGAGGCGGGACGGCGAGCGCTGCCTCCGCCTCCTGGTGGAGGGCGGAGCCAAAATCAACGCACCTGAGCAGAAGAGTGGAAACACCGCCCTCCACCTGGCCGTGAGGGAAAACCTGTTCAAGGTGGCCTGCACCCTCATCACAGAGGTAACACACACACACACACACACACACACACACACACACACACACACACACACACACACACACACACACACACACACACACACACACACACACCTGTCCCTCGGTGACATCATAGTGTTACTCCTCCTCTGTGTCCAGTTGAAGGCGGACGTGAACGCGAGTACGTTTGGGGGAAACGCTCCTCTGCACCTGGCTGCCGGTCTGGGCTCCCCGACCCTCTGCTCCATGCTCGTCGCTGCAGGTGAGTCTCACCTGTTCCGTCTCCTCATTTCACCAAACTATCAACTAAACTACACAAAACTGTAAGAATACTCTAAGAGTTAAAGTACTAATACCACACTGTAAGAATACTCTGTTACAGTAAAATCTCAGTACAATCAGTCAAATGTAGTTAAAGTATTCAAACTGTGACTGTTGTACTATCATGTATTCTTCCTAATACATTGACATTATGGGCATTAATACTAACACAGTAGTATTAGTAGTATTACTGCAGTACTCTAAACAAAGAGTTTCCTCAGGCGCTGATAGAAACCTGGAGAACGACGAGCCGCTCTTCTTCAGCTCGTCTTCAGACGAAGAGCCGGACGAGGACGAGCCAATCAGAGAGCGGCAGGCCGGCTCACAGCCAATCAGAGAGCGGCAGGCCGGCTCACAGCCAATCAGAGAGCGGCAGGCCGGCTCACAGCCAATCAACCCCCGCAAGAGACCTGCAGGAGGCCACACCCCCCTGGACCTGGCCCAGTGCCAGAAGGTATTCATCCTTTCAAAATAAAAGCACAGGACACGATAACAGTCGAATCAACCCAGATGACATGATACTCACCTCCTCTCCTCGTCTCCTTTCCTCACCTTTTTTCCTTGTCTCCTCTCCTCACCTTTTTTTTCTCTGCTCTTTTCCTTGTCCCATCTCGTCTCCTCCCCTCTTGAAATTGTCTCGTCTCCTTCCCTCGTCCCATCTCCTTTCCTCGTCCCATCTCGTCTTGTCTCCTCCCCATCCCTCCTTTCCTCCCCTCCCCGCCTTTCCCCCTCGTCTCCTTTCCTTGTCTCCTCAGGTGAGGAACCTGTTAAACTGCCCCAGTCCCAAGTTGAGTCTTCACGGCAGTAAGAGGATGAAGCCGAGTGAAGGTTCGTTATTTAGAACTGAAGGAACAACAAATAAATAAATATAATGAATTAAATGAATAAACAAACAATAAATAATGAATAAATAAATAATGCACCTGTGCAGAGGCGTCGGGGGTGGACGAGGACACGCTGTCCCGGCTGGTGGAGGTGCTGAGCGTCGGAGACGTCCCTTGGAGGAGACTAGCGGAGAAGCTGGGGATGATGACGCTGACTCACCTGTACCTGGACAGCCCCGCCCCCTGCCACCAGCTGCTGCAGCACTACCAGGTACCGGCCACGCCCACACCGAGCAGTGTCTCACCTGTCTGTCTCACCTGTCTGTCTCACCTGTCTCACCTGTCTGTCTCACCTGTCTGTCTCACCTGTCTCCAGCTGGGTGGAGGTCCGGTTGAAGGTCTGGTTGAAGCTCTTCAGTCTCTCGGTCTGACTGAAGGAGTCAGACTGCTGAGAAACAGAGAACTACGAGACGACAAGCACAGCACAGGTAAACGTAAACGTAAACACGTAAACACGTAAACACACACACACACACACACCTCGTCAATGTTGTTTTTTTCTGTCCAATCAGACGCCACGGTCGACAGCGGCTTCGGCAGCCAGCCAATAGACGACGAGGAGGAGGAGCCTCCTGTGGCCAATCAGTGACGAGCTGGACGTAAAATCACATCTTGAGCAGCGCGGTCATCTCATCCTGCAGGGACCAGGACTCTGGGGGGACCGGGACTCTGCAGGGTGACTGGAACTATGTGGGGGGACCGGGACTCTGCAGGGTGGACCGGGACTCTCTGGGGGGACCGGGACTCTCTGGGGGGACCGGGACTCTGCGGGACTGGACTTTCGTGAGCCGGCTGCCAGCGGAGCCTCGTGCTGGTTTCCCTGCAGACGAGGACTCGGAGGTTTTAAATCCACAGAACCAGAAACATTTTACTGTTTTACCAGAAAAAAAAAAACAACTTTGTTGCCACTAAAAAGATTTTGTTATTTTTCATATTAACTTATATTTAGATTTTCGTGTCTTCATGAAAGTTTATTTCTGCGGGTTCCGTTTTGTCTGACTAAAGACACTTGTGTTAAGAAGAGTGTAGTGTGTTGTTGTTTGTGTTTGTTGTGTTGTTTGTGTTGCCTCCAGCCGATCTGCGTCTCCATCAGAAGGTTGAGACGAGTCTCTCCTGTTATCAGTTTGTTTTATGAAATACTTTTATCTCATCGATGAAGAGTTTTAAATGTTATGAAAAACAATAAACAATATTTGTGTCGTCATGTTGTGACAAATAAATAAACTTCTACTTTGGGCTTTTTACGGGAAATTATTAGATTTTAATTCCAGTAGATTGTCAGTGGAGTCCAGTAGATTCCAGTAGCGCGTCAGTAGAGTCCAGTAAAGTGATAGCAGAGTCCAGTAAAGTGTCAGTAGGGTCCAGCAGAGTCCAGTAAAGTGTCAGTGGAGTCCAGCAGAGTCCAGTAAAGTGTCAGTAGGGTCCAGCAGAGTCCAGTAAAGTGTCAGTAGAGTCCAGTAGATTCCAGTAGCGCGTCAGTAGAGTCCAGTAAAGTGATAGTAGAGTCCAGTAGAGTGCCAGTAGAGTCCAGTAGTGTCAGTAGAGTCCAGTAGAGTGTCAGTAGAGTCAAGCAGAGTCCAGTAGAGGTCAGTAGAGTGCAAGTAGAGTC
The DNA here is from genome assembly GCA_016806645.1 of Ophiodon elongatus. Classification (NCBI taxonomy): domain Eukaryota; kingdom Metazoa; phylum Chordata; class Actinopteri; order Perciformes; family Hexagrammidae; genus Ophiodon; species Ophiodon elongatus. Next base: position 36,531 of record JACSYO010001747.1, on the reverse strand, counting down.
AAGCAGAGTCCAGTAGAGTCCAGTAGAGTGCCAGTAGAGTCAAGCAGAGTCCAGTAGAGGTCAGTAGAGTCCAGTAGAGTGCCAGTAGAGTGTCAGTAGAGGTCAGTAGAGTGTCAGTAGAGGTCAGTAGAGTGTCAGTAGAGTCCAGTAGAGTGTCAGTAGAGGCCAGTAGATTCCAGTAGTGTCAAGAGTCCAGTAGAGTCCAGTAGTGTCAGTAGAGTCCAGTAGAGTCTAGTAGTGTCAGTAGAGTCCAGTAGTGTCAGTAGAGTCCAGTAGAGTGTCAGTAGAGTCAGTAGAGTCCAGTAGTGTCAGTAGAGTATCAGTAGAGTCCAGTAGAGTATCAGTAGAGTCCAGTAGTGTCAGTAGAGTCCAGTAGTGCCAGTAGAGTCCAGTAGAGTATCAGTAGTGTCAGTAGAGTCCAGTAGAGTCCAGTAGTGTCAATAGAGTCCAGTAGAGTCTAGTAGTGTCAGTAGAGTCAGTAGAGTGTCAGTAGAGTCAGTAGAGTCCAGTAGAGTCAATAGAGTGTCAGTAGTGTCCAGTAGAGTGTCAGTAGAGTCCAGTAGTGTCAGTAGAGTCCAGTAGAGTCAATAGAGTGTCAGTAGTGTCCAGTAGAGTCCAGTAGAGTCCAGTAGTGTCAGTAGAGTCCAGTAGAGTGTCAGTAGAGTCCAGTAGTGTCAGTAGAGTCCAGTAGTGTCAGTAGAGTCCAGTAGAGTCAATAGAGTCCAGTAGAGTCAATAGAGTCCAGTAGAGTCCAGTAGTGTCCAGTAGAGTGTCAGTAGAGTCCGTCTGTTTCTAATACTACGGTGTTCTCGTGTGGTTTCTCCGGACAGGAAGTGAAATATGAATCACGAGACACGTTAATAAACAAAGACTCAGACGTTGTGTTTTCAAAATGTTTATTTCTGTATTTTTGCCTCTAAGCCTTCAAAATGATACAAACGTGTTGTTTGTGTTTCACTACGACCAAGAACCTGACAGGAAGTGGACATTATGTACAGCTAGAACCAAAAGAACCTGACAGGAAGTGGACATTATGTACAGCTAGAACCAAAAGAACCTGACAGGAAGTGGACATTATGTACAGCTAGAACCAAAAGAACCTGACAGGAAGTGGACAGCATGTACAACTAGAACCACAAGAACCTGACAGGAAGTGGACAGCATGTACAGCTAGAACCACAAGAACCTGACAGGAAGTAGACAGCATGTACAGCTAGAACCACAAGAACCTGACAGGAAGTGGACAGCATGTACAGCTAGAACCACAAGAACCTGACAGGAAGTGGACAGCATGTACAGCTAGAACCACAAGAACCTGACAGGAAGTAGACAGCATGTACAGCTAGAACCACAAGAACCTGACAGGAAGTGGACAGCATGTACAGCTAGAACCACAAGAACCTGACAGGAAGTGGACAGCATGTACAGCTAGAACCAAAAGAACCTGACAGGAAGTGGACAGCATGTACAGCTAGAACCAAAAGAACCTGACAGGAAGTGGAACCACAGGAACTAAAGCATAAATAAAGAACCTCCCCTGGACCCGGAGACGATATGGCTTCTCAATGTGGACGCATATTTACACGGTGTGGACGAAGACTTCGTCCTCCGCTGCTCGACTTGAGACACCCCGAGGACACGAGTGTCCCCAGATGTCAGAGGGAGGAGATGAGGAGGGAGGAGACGAGGATGGAGGAGACGAGGAGCCTCCTCCTGCAGCCACCGGCTCGATGGGAGTCTTTGTCTCCGTCGCATCGAGACAGAGACTTTATGAGAACCGTCTCTGTGTCCGTCGTTGGGAATCGAACCCCGACCTGAAACACATCATGGGGTCAAGGGAGGACGAGCAGGAGGTCACGAGGACTTAGGAGACACGAGACCGGTTGCGTGAAGGCAAAGCAACGGTGGACGTTATTGACCACCGCAAGGCATTGTGGGGCGGCATCGTATCCTTTCCTTTGGTTGAGGAGATAGGAAAGGAAGCTTTGAAGAACCTTCTGTCAGCAGAAGAAGAAGAAGAAGAAGAAGAAGAAGAAGAAGAAGAAGAAGAAGAAGAACCTAACCAGGGTTCTATCCTCTCAGTACCGTGGGATGTGTAGTTTAAGTCTTCAGGGTCCACATCTGGACCAAAGGGAACCAACAACAGCAACTCTTCTCCTCAGTGTCTCCAGCTGGACCAGACTAACTCCTGGGGGACACTTGGTCCAGCTGGACCAGACTAACTCCTGGGGGACACTTGGTCCAGCTGGACCAGACTAACTCCTGGAGGACACGCGGTCCAGCTGGACCAGACTAACTCCTGGAGGACACACGGTCCAGCTGGACCAGACTAACTCCTGGAGGACACGCGGTCCAGCTGGACCAGACTAACTCCTGGAGGACACGTGGTCCAGCTGGACCAGACTAACTCCTGGAGGACACGCGGTCCAGCGAGGACAATCCAGAACTACTTTTGTCCCTTCAGTGTTTTCTGTCCAACTGAAAAGGTTCCAGCTGTTTATGAATCGTTCCCAAAGTGAAGCTTCAGTTCTCTGGTTCTGGTACTGTATTTATACAGTATAAATAGATCATACATACATGAGTCATAAACATCTTCACCAATCAGCTGCCCTTCTGCTGCCCCCTGGTGACCGTCTCCTGTCATTACACCTGGTTTCCTCTGAGACGTCTGAATATGAATAATAACCTGATTCAACCTCTACCGACGTTTATTTAATAACTTTAGTTCCTTTACAGATTATTAGAGATTATATGAAGTCATTAAAATGGTTCAACTTATGTTGGTACTTTTACTTTGTGTACTTTGTGTACTTTATGTACTATGTATCTCGATGACGTTTGTACTCTGGTGACCTCCGGTGGCAGCAGGAGGAACCTGCTGCCACCGGAAGTCCATTCAGGTCCTCAGAGACAGGAAGTCCATTCAGGTCCTCAGAGACAGGAAGTCCATTCAGGTCCTCAGAGACAGGAAGTCCATTCAGGACCTCAGAGACAGGAAGTCCATTCAGGACCTCAGAGACAGGAAGTCCATTCAGGTCCTCAGAGACAGGAAGTCCATTCAGGTCCTCAGAGACAGGAAGTCCATTCAGGACCTCAGAGACAGGAAGTCCATTCAGGACCTCAGAGACAGGAAGTCCATTCAGGTCCTCAGAGACAGGAAGTCCATTCAGGACCTCAGAGACAGGAAGTCCATTCAGGTCCTCAGAGACAGGAAGTCCATTCAGGTCCTCAGAGACAGGAAGTCCATTCAGGACCTCAGAGACAGGAAGTCCATTCAGGACCTCAGAGACAGGAAGTCCATTCAGGTCCTCAGAGACAGGAAGTCCATTCAGGTCCTCAGAGACAGGAAGTCCATTCAGGTCCTCAGAGACAGGAAGTCCATTCAGGTCCTCAGAGAGACGCGTTAGAGACACTGGTTGATTTATGGTTTCTTCTCTTCTTCTCATGTTCTCTGTATTTAATGTTGATCTGGGCTCATTTATGAATTATAGATTACAGACTTGAGAAAATAATAAAGGTCATTGAAACAATAGAGGTTGTAAATATTAAGGTTTTATAAAACAATAATAATAATAATAATTAAATTATCATTTCAACATTCATGTAATGGGAGTTCATTTTATTTATTAATCTATTAATTAATACTGTTTATTGTATATATATATATATATATATATATATATGGGTAAAGTATTGATAAATAATTATGGGATGGATTCCAGCTTGCAGATTGATTGACAGGTTGAATTATTAATATTTGATGCTCAGTCAGAAGTGGAGGAGGAGGTATTGTGTTTGTTTGTTTGTTTGTTTGTTTGGCCGGGGGAGTTCTGACCCCCCCTCCCCTCCCCCTCCCGCTCGGTTACCACAGCAACAGTCCCACGCGCTCTGTCCGTCACACCAGGTCGCCGTGGCAACCCGCTCCACGAGGTCAGTTTCTGTCGCTTCGAGAGGAAAAAAGATCAAAAGTACCGACAAAGTGTTGGAGTCCCGTTAGGAGACGATTCTCACTTTAAGCTCCTCCTCCTTTA
>JACSYO010001747.1:0-27500 GCA_016806645.1 Ophiodon elongatus | reverse complement strand
GGCATCATGGGAGAACAAGGAACATGGGAGGGCAAGGCATCATGGGAGAACAAGGAACATGGGAGAGCAAGGCATCATGGGAGAGCAAGGCATCATGGGAGAACAAGGCATCATGGGAGAACAAGGCATCATGGGAGAGCAAGGCATCATGGGAGAGCAAGGCATCATGGGAGAACAAGGCATCATGGGAGAGCAAGGCATCATGGGAGAGCAAGGCATCATGGGAGAACAAGGCATCATGGGAGAGCAAGGCATCATGGGAGAGCAAGGCATCATGGGAGAACAAGGCATCATGGGAGAGCAAGGCATCATGGGAGAGCAAGGCATCATGGGAGAACAAGGCATCATGGGAGAGCAAGGCATCATGGGAGAGCAAGGCATCATGGGAGAACAAGGCATCATGGGAGAGCAAGGCATCATGGGAGAGCAAGGCATCATGGGAGAACAAGGCATCATGGGAGAGCAAGGCATCATGGGAGAGCAAGGCATCATGGGAGAACAAGGCATCATGGGAGAGCAAGGCATCATGGGAGAGCAAGGCATCATGGGAGAACAAGGCATCATGGGAGAGCAAGGCATCATGGGAGAGCAAGGCATCATGGGAGAACAAGGCATCATGGGAGAGCAAGGCATCATGGGAGAGCAAGGCATCATGGGAGAGCAAGGCATCATGGGAGAGCAAGGCATCACACGAGCAACAGACGTTTAAATGTTTTCATCCAACCGTTACCACCAAATAGAGACTGAATAAATACAGTAACATCTTGAGCCTCAGAAACCTAATATATATTATATGTATAAAGTATATATTACAATATATATTATATATATAAAATATATATTACAATATATATTATATATATATATATAACAATTTATATTGTAGATATTATATTTATATATATATATATATATCATATAAATAAATATATATATATATAAATAATACATATATCATTATTTATATATATATATAAATAAATAAATATATATATAAATAATACATATATCATTATTTATATATATATATATATACATACATACATTATGACTAGAAAGGTAAATTCAGGTGTCGTCTGTCTAATATTGTTTTGCGGAGAAGAATGTGAAGAAGAATAATAAGAAGAAGAAGATGAAGGAGAAGAAGAAGAGGAAGAAGAGGAAGAAGAGGAGGAGGAGGAGGAGGAGTCAGTGAGACCTACTTCTCTTCCCGTCGGGGTCGGCGTGGACCTTGCGCACCAGGAAGCCGCTCTTGTAGAGCTCGCCGTCGGCCTGCTGGGCAACGCCCACCAGCGGGTTGCCTCCAGGCCCGAGGCGCCGCATGGTGTGGGAGGCGGAGTCTGTTCGGACCTCAGCCAGCTCCGACATGGACTTCCTCAGATCCTCCTCATCGCTTCAGAGGACGAAGAGTTCAATGACTCATCCACTCATTATGCAGGACTCAAATAAATAAATAAATAAATAAATAAATAATAAAAAATAATAATAATAATAAAAAAAAATTATATACATATATATATATACATATATATATACACATATATATATATTATTACATATATATATATATATACATGTATATATATATATATATATACATATATATATATATACACATGTATATATATATATATATATATATATATATATATATACATATATATATATATATATATATATATATATATATATATATATATATATATATATATATATATATATATATATATGTCTCAACTTGACCTCATCTGATGTCATCGTCTCATCCACAATGGTGGCGGAAGTATTTAGATACAAGTACTAATACCACACTCATAATAATAATATATATATATATATATATATAAATAAAATACAATATATTTATTTATATATAAATAAAGGCTGAACATGAGGGAGAACAGATGCTAGTTACATACAAGACGCCTATGTGTGTGTGTGTGTTTATATAGAAGTGTATATACGTGTATGTGTGTGTGTTTATATAGAAGTGTATATACGTGTGTGTGTGTGTGTTTATATAGAAGTGTATATACGTGTGTGTGTGTGTGTGTTTATATAGAAGTGTATATACGTGTGTGTGTGTGTGTGTGTGTTTATATAGAAGTGTATATACGTGTGTGTGTGTGTGTGTGTGTTTATATAGAAGTGTATATACGTATGTGTGTGTGTGTGTGTTTATATAGAAGTGTATATACGTGTGTGTGTGTGTGTGTGTTTATATAGAAGTGTATATACGTGTGTGTGTGTGTGTGTGTTTATATAGAAGTGTATATACGTGTGTGTGTGTGTGTTTATATAGAAGTGTATATACGTGTGTGCTCATGGGCGTTGGGATGCTGACCTGTAATTACAGCGAGGGAAGAAAGCAGGGAGCGGTTGCCATGGCAACAGAGGCTTAAATAAGAGTCTGGGCAGCAGTGACCACACACACACACACACACACACAGTCTAGAACCAGTAGAAACCAACTCACATGGTCCATTGAAGCTTCTCGTTCTTGATGGAGCTGTAGAGAGTCTGCAGAGACAACACACAGTCACAAACGTGTGTGTGTGTGTGTGTGCGTGTAGGTGTGTGTGCGTGTAGGTGTGTGTGTGTGTGTGTGTGTGTGTAGGTGTGTGTGTGTGTGTGTGTGTGTGTGTGTGTGTGTGTGGGTGTGTGTGTGTGTGTGTGTGTGTGAGAACCCTTGACAATCAGAGTTTAATCTGCAGAAATAAAGTCAGTTCACTTCCTGCTGAAGTACGTCCGCTTCACAACTGTTTGTTTGTTCTTAACTTCAATAACTTACAATAATAATTCACTGTGTGTTTGCACACGGCCCTACAGTCTCCACCACCATTATAAGGTAGGTCCGTTCAGTTCAACAGAACATTTAACACAATAAAGAAATGATGCTACAATCAGAGGATGAGATTCCATTACAAGTCTCCCAGTCTGGCTTCATCTTTCACTTTCATACTTTTATTGTGAAACTTTTGCAGGAAAAGTTTAGTTTAGCTGAGATTTTGAAAAATCGTAGAAAGAAAACTTTTGCTCTTTAAACATAGTCAGTCCCTTTTCTGAGGCTTTTATTGTGAAACTTTTGCTCTTTAAACAGTCAGTCCCTTTTCTGAGGCTTTTATTGTGAAATGTTTGCGCTTTAAACAGTCAGTCCCTTTTCTGAGGCTTTTATTGTGAAAACCTGCATGTGACATTGATTTGACAGTTTAAAAGTAAAGAAAACGCTGTTTCGTCTTGAGTGTCACATGATGAGTTTATTGACCATGTGACACGTTACAGAAGGCGAATGTTTGTTTTTAAACTAGCCGATGTTAAGTTTAGTTTAAGTTTAGTTTAAGTTTAGTTTAAGTTTGGTTTGAGTTTAAGTTTAGTAACGTGAATACTTTTGTCTAAACTGTAGCCATTAAGTGTAAAATCCCGTCTTAATCCTGAAGGGTTCTGTGGGGAACCTGTGTGTTCTCAGGAGAACGTGTTCTCAGGAGAACGTGTTCTCTGGAGAACGTGTTCTCTGGAGAACGTGTTCTCTGCGTGGTAACGAGGTTCTCTGGAGAACGTGTTCTCTGCGTGGTTACGGGGTTCTACCTTCTTCTTGCCTCTCTGCCGGTGCTGCTGCCCGTCCTGGGTCTTGCCCAGCAGGTCGGGGAAGGCCAGCGGCTTCAGGGATCGGGACCGCGGCGTGCGCGGGTACCTGAACGGGTCCGTGTCCCTCGAGTCACGACCGCTCCGCACCGAGCACAGAGACCGCGACCGCACGCGGCCCGACGAGTGGATGCTGTTCACGCCGATCATCACGGCGAGGTCAGGGGTCAGAGGTCACAGGCCAGGGGTCAGAGGTCACAGGCCAGGGGTCAGAGGTCACAGGCCAGGGGTCAGAGGTCACAGGCCAGGGGTCAGGGGTCAGAGGTCACAGGCCAGGGGTCAGAGGGGCGTCCGGGTCGGGTCGGGTCGGGTGAACTTCAGAGGAAAAATAGCGATCCAGAGAGTCTGAAGGTTTGAACGCAAGAACCCTCGTTTAGGTTGGAGAGAGAACCAGATGTGGATCCAGACTACAGGTCTGATGGTGTCCTCAGTAGAACCTGATGGATCCAGACTACAGGTCTGATGGTGTCCTCAGTAGAACCTGATGGATCCAGACTACAGGTCTGATGGTGTCCTCAGTAGAACCTGATGGATCCAGACTACAGGTCTGATGTTGTCCTCAGTAGAACCTGATGGATCCAGACTGCAGGTCTGATGGTGTCCTCAGTAGAACCTGATGGATCCAGACTGCAGGTCTGATGGTGTCCTCAGTAGAACCTGATGGATCCAGACTACAGGTCTGATGGTGTCCTCAGTAGAACCTGATGGATCCAGACTACAGGTCTGATGGTGTCCTCAGTAGAACCTGATGGATCCAGACTACAGGTCTGATGGTGTCCTCAGTAGAACCTGATGTGGATCCAGACTACAGGTCTGATGGTGTCCTCAGTAGAACCTGATGGATCCAGACTACAGGTCTGATGGTGTCCTCAGTAGAACCTGATGGATCCAGACTACAGGTCTGATGGTGTCCTCAGTAGAACCTGATGGATCCAGACTACAGGTCTGATGGTGTCCTCAGTAGAACCTGATGGATCCAGACTGCAGGTCTGATGGTGTCCTCAGTAGAACCTGATGGATCCAGACTACAGGTCTGATGGTCTAATAATAATAATATTAATAATAATATTATTATTAATAATAATAAAGATCGCTGGAGTCTGTTTGCTTCTCGTGGAACAAGTGTGAGAGCGTCACACACACTCCCAACTCTGTGTGTGTGTGTGTGTGTGTGTGTGTGTGTGTGTGTGTGTGTGTGTGTGTGTGTAATCCTCTAACGGTTCAGAAGCATTGATGCATATTTCATCGGCTCACTCAGAAAACACTCAATCAAAAAACATCCAAACCGACTCCGATCTTCTTCTTCTGTGGTTTCTCCTAAAACCAGAGTTCTAAACCGGCTGTTGAACGCAGCGTCTCGACGGAGGAGGAAGAGGATGAGGAAGAGGAAGAGGAAGAGGAAGAGGAAGAGGATGAGGAAGAGGAAGAGGATGAGGAAGAGGATGAGGAAGAGGAAGAGGAAGAGGAAGAGGATGAGGAAGAGGAAGAGGATGAGGATGAGGAAGAGGATGAGGATGAGGATGAGGAAGAGGAAGAGGAAGAGGATGAGGAAGAGGAGAATCCCTGGACTGCAAATAAAGCTGCGTGACGGAGGAAACGCTCGCTCTCACGTCCAAAACATTCACTAGAGAGAGAGAGAGAGAGAGAGACGGGGGGCGAGCGAGCACACCCACACATGGGGGGGCGGGGGGGGGGACCCCGAAACAGACGTCGGCTTCCTCCGGAGACGCCACAGCCGACTGGAGGTGGAGGGATGGAGGAGGTGGAGGGATGGAGGAGGTGGAGGGGAGCTGATGGGGAGCAAAGAAGGGGAGAAAAGAGGAGAGTTTCTCCTGTTGCACTCTGGGTAAAGACAAAAGACGGCGAGAGAATCCCCCCTTCCTCCTCCTCCTCTTCTTCCTCAGATGTTGATGTCTTCGTCCTCTAACTTCACTCCCACTCCTCCTCTTCCTCTTCTCCTCCTTTGCTTGTTGTCGTCTTCGTCCTGCAGGAGAATCCCTCCGTCAGGTGAGCTCACACCTCCTCCTCCTCCTCTTCGATTGTTTCTCCTCCTCCTCCTCCTCTTCGATTGTTTCTCCTCCTCCTCCTCTTCGATTGTTTCTCCTCCTCCTCTTCGTTTATTCCTCTTCGTTTATTCCTCTTTGTTTGTTTCTCCTCTTTGTTGGTTTCTCCTCCTCTTCGTTTGTTTCTCCTCCTCCTCCTCTCTCTGCTGAGACTCTGAACTGTTGAGGAGCGACGCTCGCCCTCCTCCTCCTCCTCTCTCCCCAGTCTCTCTCTCTCGCTCTCTTTTTTCCCTCGCTCTCTCAATGCGCATTTTCTCTGTGCAGCAGCAGCCAATGGGAGCGCAGGGATGGGAGCTTAGTCCCGCCCCCCCCCCCCCTGCTCTCCTCGGAGCTGTCAATCACGGAGCTGAATGTAAATGCAGCTGAGTGACGTTCAGCAGAAAAAGACCCCAAATATTAAAATCATGACTCAGCGATGTCTCAATAATAATATATTAAAGGAAAACCAATAACTTTATATAATAATGCAGTTTTGTTTCAGCTTTGTTTAAGTTACATAATTTGAGACAGTAAAAGACCATTTTACATTTATTTTTAAATGTTTCAATATTTTTGCACAATAAATATAAATTATATTTAATATTTTACACCGTCTTGCCCATATTTAATGTGTACTTTCAGTATTTTTATACATTATAAAATGTTATATTTTTCCTGTATATATAATTAAAATTGTTTATTCATTTACATTATATTTTAATAAATGGTATAATTATTTTATTATTTTCCAATATGTGGATATTCTGTATATTTAACATATTTCGGTATTTTTTTTCTCTCCCTTTTATATTTTGTAAAATGTTATCTTTTATACGTAAATTAATTTAAATTGTTTTCATTTTGTACATATTTCATTTATTTATGAACGTTATATTTCACGTTAAATTTAATATTTTTATATTCTTTTCTTAAATATTTTACATATTTAAGTATTTTAAACAAGATTGAAGGATCAGAATCAGGAAGAATTGTATACGTGTGTGTGTGTGTGTGTGTGTGTGTGTGTGTGTGTGTGTGTGTGTGTGTGTGTGTGTGTGTACCTTCAGCAGATCTTTGGGGAAGTCTTTTCCATCGTTGAGACCCTCCAGGTTGGTGATGAACTGACTGCAGGACATCCTCTTCCCCACGTTCTACACTCAGACACACACACACACACACACCCAGACAGACACACACAGACACACACACCCAGACACAGACAGACACACACACACACACCCAGATACACACACACACAGACACAGACACACACACACACACACAGTAATATATCGTTAGTGTCTAGAATACCTCCACTGTAGTACTTTACTGTAGTAATACACTGACTATGTAGAAGTACTTCATACAAACTTCTACACATCAAGTACTATCACTTTAAGTACAACTTCAAGGCTCATCTCAGAGGTACATGTAGTACTTTATACTGTACTACATCTCAGAGGTACTTATTGTACTTTATACTGTACTACATCTCAGAGGTACTTATTGTACTTTATACTGTACTACATCTCAGAGGTACACGTTGTACTTCTTCAGCTTCAGTTACTATTTAGAAGACTTCATCGCCTTCCTGACAAGGAACATTTTACTGATCCATCAATACTTGTACTTTTACTACGAGCTGATACTACTGAGTACGACTGACATACTTGAAAGCAGGACTTTGTGCCTGAATGTGAATAAATGAATAAAAGTGTCACTGTTGCTCAGCGTGTTACTGGACAGCTGGTCGCCGTGGAAACAGAGTTCACACTGTGATGCAACTCAGATTAATTATCACCAACACTGAGCCGTAGTCATGACAACGGAGTAAACTCCATCTGCCGAGGGCGACCATGGGACGTGGTCGAGAGCTCTGGAAGAAGGCGGCTATGAATGTGAATATTAGAGAATTATAATTTTAGGATCAGAAGATTTTGACTTTTGTCAGCATCCGTAAAAAGTGATAAAAACATTTGGGCATGTTATTGGCAAACATTCATGCTCCTGATATCTGCTGGGTATAATCAATACATACCCACATCAATGAGTATTAGTACAGTTCCAGAGCGGCTGTAATGCGTTAAACTGCTGTGAATGAGGTTTTGTGTGGTTTTAATGTCTCTTCCTGTAGGAAAAGGCGTTCCCCAGGGTTCCATCCTAGAACCACTGCTGTTCTCCAAGTATCTCAATAATCCGCGTGATCATTTATCAAATGCTGCGCTCCGTTTCTACGCAGACGACCCACACATCTACTGCTTCAGGCCCAGAACGCCTGGGTTCCTCAAATCAGCAACGTAAGACGAATCAAAGTATATTTATTTATATTTTCAAAGAGTAAAAAGATAACCCTCTGATCTACTCGAGGGGTTGAAACTGAGACCTAAATGAGGGTTCTTGTTCCTGAGGAGCAGATCTGTGGAATAGGAGCTGACATGAAGCCTCTCGAGGACCAGCAGGACCATATTCCTGTCTCTCCTCACATCAGCTGACCATATAAGGAGTTCCTGTCTCTCCTCACATCAGCTGACCATATAAGGAGTTCCTGTCTCTCCTCACATCAGGGCCATATAAGGAGTTCCTGTCTCTCCTCACATCAGGGCCATATAAGGAGTTCCTGTCTCTCCTCACATCAGGACCATATAAGGAGTTCCTGTCTCTCCTCACATCAGCTGACCATATAAGAAGTTCCTGTCTCTCCTCACATCAGGCCATATAAGGAGTTCCTGTCTCTCCTCACATCAGGACCATATAAGGAGTTCCTGTCTCTCCTCACATCAGGGCCATATAAGGAGTTCCTGTCTCTCCTCACATCAGGACCATATAAGGAGTTCCTGTCTCTCCTCACATCAGCTGACTCACTGGGTTTCATAATGAACTCTGAATGTTGATATTAAATCAGACTCACGTTTCCATGAAGGTCTGAGTTCAGCAGCATGACGGCACACGTCAGAGTGTGGACGCTGTCTGAGGGACGGGGAGAGAGAGACAGGTTAGAGACAGGGGGAGAGAGAGACAGGTTAGAGACAGGGGGAGGGAGAGACAGGTTAGAGACAGGGGGAGAGAGAGACAGGTTAGAGACAGGGGACAGAGAGACAGGTTAGAGACAGGGGGAGGGAGAGACAGGTTAGAGACAGGGGGAGAGAGAGACAGGTTAGAGACAGGGGGAGAGAGAGACAGGTTAGAGACAGGGGGAGAGAGAGACAGGTTAGAGACAGGGGGAGAGAGAGACAGGTTAGAGACAGGGGGAGAGAGAGACAGGTTAGAGACAGGGGGAGAGAGAGACAGGTTAGAGACAGGGGGAGAGAGAGACAGGTTAGAGACAGGGAGAGAGAGACAGGTTAGAGACAGGGGGAGGGAGAGACAGGTTAGAGACAGGGGGAGAGAGAGACAGGTTAGAGACAGGGGGAGAGAGAGACAGGTTAGAGACAGGGGGAGAGAGAGACAGGTTAGAGACAGGGGGAGAGAGAGACAGGTTAGAGACAGGGGGAGAGAGAGACAGGTTAGAGACAGGGGGAGAGAGAGACAGGTTAGAGACAGGGGGAGAGAGAGACAGGTTAGAGACAGGGGGAGGGAGAGACAGGTTAGAGACAGGGGGAGAGAGAGAGACAGGTTAGAGACAGGGGGAGGGAGAGACAGGTTAGAGACAGGGGGAGAGAGAGACAGGTTAGAGACAGGGGGAGGGAGAGACAGGTTAGAGACAGGGGGACAGAGAGACAGGTTAGAGACAGGGGGAGGGAGAGACAGGTTAGAGACATGGGGACAGAGAGACAGGAGGAGGGAGAGACAGGGGGAAGAGAGACAGGGGGAGGGAGAGACAGGTTAGAGACAGGGGGAGAGACAGGTTAGAGACAGGGGGAGGGAGAGACAGGTTAGAGACAGGGGGAGAGAGAGACAGGTTAGAGACAGGGGGAGGGAGAGACAGGTTAGAGACAGGGGGAGGGAGAGACAGGTTAGAGACATGGGGACAGAGAGACAGGAGGAGGGAGAGACAGGTTAGAGACAGGGGGAGGGAGAGACAGGTTAGAGACAGGGGGACAGAGAGACAGGTTAGAGACAGGGGGAGGGAGAGACAGGTTAGAGACATGGGGACAGAGAGACAGGAGGAGGGAGAGACAGGGGGACAGAGAGACAGGAGGAGGGAGAGACAGGTTAGAGACAGGGGGAGGGAGAGACAGGTTAGAGACAGGGGGAGGGAGAGAGAGACAGGTTAGAGACAGGGGGAGGGAGAGAGAGACAGGTTAGAGACAGGGGGAGAGAGAGACAGGTTAGAGACAGGGGGAGGGAGAGAGAGACAGGTTAGAGACATGGACACAGAGAGAGACAGACAGACAGACAGGTAGAGAGACAGAGAGACAGACAGGTACCTTCCGTGGGGACGCTCTGGGGGTTGCTCTGCCGGTACCTCCTGGAGAACTGGATCAGGACTCTCTCTCTCTCCTGAGTTTCTCCCATCAGAGCAAACTGGCTCAGAAACGTCCTGCAGACACAAAACTTCAGGAATGAACAACGGTTCATCTGCCGGCTGTCAGGAAGCTCTGTGATTGGCTGTTTGTCAGTGAAATGCACCCTGGGAATCGTAGTTTTTTTTTTTTTTTTTTTAAATAATCATAGAAGCAGATATTTTCTAACATAGTTGTCTTTTAGTTCTGATGATTCAACAGGTATGAGATATATATAGATATCTATATATATATATATAGATATATATATATATCTATATATATTCTAGAGTCTGATGAGCTGGACCTGGTTCAGGTCTCGTGCGGACCTGGTTCAGGTCTCGTGCGGACCTGGTTCAGGTCTCGTGTGGACTCACCTGAGAGCCTGATCGATGGTCAGACCGCTGAAGCTGAAGTTACTGAGATATTCCTCTGCCACCATCTGACTGAAGTCATTACTGTAGACAGAAAGAGGAGGAGTTAGGAGAGGAGGAGTTAGGAGAGGAGGAGTTAGGAGAGGAGAGGAGGAGGACTCACTTCTTGCCGAGGTGCCGGGCCACGTCAGACTTCCGGAAGCCGTCCAGGCTGTAGAGCCGCTTGGCGAGACGCCGGGCCGCCTGCAGGTCGGCCTTAGTGCCATTCAGCAGCTCCTCACCCTCAGGGGGGGGGGGCAGCTCCACACGCTCCCTACACACACACACACACACACACACACACACACACACACACACACACACACACACACACACACACACACACACACACACACACACACACACTTTTAGTACTTTCAGGTCCCTTTTTGTTCTGCTGGAGAACAACGTGACTCGTTCACTGGTTCCTGTTCTCAGAGTTCCTCCTCTGCACAAATGAACTGGTTATTAGTTTTATATTTATTCATCAGGTCAGAGCTCTAGAGCATTCCACCAGGTCACTCAGGTTTATTTAGATTACTGGAATCTACTGTAACTCCATTAGTTTAGAAAAGAATAGAAGCACTTCATAGTCCTGATCAGTGCAATAACGACACAAAACAACAACAACAAACAACAACACAGGTTCCAAATGATATCAAATAAATACAATGTCATTTTATAGTATACATGTCATCATTGCACTAGTATACATGTCATCATTGCACTGGTATACATGTCATCATTGCACTGGTATACATGTCATCATTGCACTGGTATACATGTCATCATTGCACTAGTATACATGTCATTGCACTGGTATACATGTCGTCATTGCACTGGTATACATGTCGTCATTGCACTAGTATACATGTCATCATTGCACTAGTATACATGTCATTGCACTAGTATACATGTCGTCATTGCACTAGTATACATGTCATTGCACTGGTATACATGTCGTCATTGCACTAGTATACATGTCATTGCACTGGTATACATGTCGTCATTGCACTGGTATACATGTCGTCATTGCACTAGTATACATGTCATTGCACTAGTATACATGTCATCATTGCACTAGTATACATGTCATCATTGCACTAGTATACATGTCGTCATTGCACTAGTATACATGTCATCATTGCACTGGTATACATGTCGTCATTGCACTAGTATACATGTCATCATTGCACTAGTATACATGTCATCATTGCACTAGTATACATGTCATCATTGCAACCTTTCCAGAGAAGAAGCCAGCAGCCGCTCTGTCACGCTGCTCATGAGTTACCCTTTAGACATATTTAACGTTTTATCTTCATCTAATTTAAATGTTTGCATAAAAGTCCTGTGTGTGGAGCATAAACTACAACTTATATTTCATTGTGCAACGGATACAATCAGCGATCAGATCAGTAATATGAGGTCACGTCCTTTATATTGCATCATTCCGTTGGTGTTAGCATGCAACCCTCTCATGCTAGCAGCTGGTCCAGAAGGCTAAATGTTAAAATCTGATATATTTCAGACCTCGACCACAGTGACTTCTAGACGAGGGAACAGGAAGTGAATAAATGCTGAGTCATGTTTGGCTTCAGGCCTCCCTCCTGCAGCTCTGTTCTCTGGCTGTGAATCACTTCATCGTCCTCGTGCCTTTCAAACCGCTCTCGGCCGATAGCGCCGGTGTTTCGTGGCTCTTTGGTCCGCGCTTGTTTTCACGAGCAGTGTTTGAATTGTTCAGACGTGTCTTCAGATCTCGCCTCGCAAAAAGGTCAAGTATAGACGTTTTCTCCAGTATCAGCAGTATTCTGCTGATTGTCATCCGTTTCCACGGTTACGGTGAAAACAGGAACTACTAGCGGCTAAATGCAGCAGGACTTTTTTTCTTGATGCAGATTTAGCAAGATGACAAAATGATCAAAACGTCTGTATAAAAGCAGAGTTCAGGTATTCGGCCCCGAGCCTTCACCCAATGCATGATGGGAACTCTAGGGGTAACAAGTCAACATGTAGCATTGTGAGCTTGTTAGCATTTAGCACAAGGCACCTATTATGAAAATAATTAGAAGGTAATTTATGACCCTGTTTTTGAACGTTTAACTCATCCGCTTATTATCGCTCTACTTTATGACATGACGGCTGGGCATCCTGAAGCTGGGCGGATGGATACACTGTTGGTGACCAAGGACTACTTTCAGTACACAACTCGCCCTAAAACCACAACCTGTTTTTATTTCACTAATTAAACAAAGAAGATAAAACATGTTTTCTGTGAGCTTTAGAGGTGCTGGTAGGTGGATTTGTGAACGTTTGACAGAGCCATGCTAGCTGTTTACAGTCTTTATGCTAAGCTAGGCTAACCACATCCTGACTCCAGGAGTACTGAACAGAATAAAAGTCTCACAAAATAGTGGTAATAGTGGTTATATAATCACCCCTCACCCTTTTCCCAATGCATGATGGGAACTCTGGTGGTAACAAGTCAACATGTTAGCATTTAGCACAAAGCACTTAGCCTCAGAGGTGCTAGCATAACATTTCCTGTTACTGATCAGCTGATCAGAAACCCAGATACTGACAGTGGTCCGGTGGTTCTGCTCTGATCCAGTATCAGTGGATCTACAGATCTGGTGGTCATTTACTCAGCGTTCAGACCGATACCATCATCAACTCTCAGATATGTGTAATAAACAAACAAACAAACAACAGGCTCAACCAAATGACATGTAAAACAAACTGCTCAGCGTCCATCACTCAATACTTCTCATTCACATGTTGCAACACTGACGGTGGTTTTGTTTCCTTTAACAGCATCGCAGTCTATTTATAGCCTCTGCATCGACCATCACACATCAATACGGTTTCACTCACTTCACACCAGCCGAGGACATTTACCACTCATTTACCAACGCACCCATCATCTGCAGCCGAGAGCAGCCCGGCCTCCATCAGCTCCTCATGGCAGCCTCCCCGGAGAGCGGCTCTCAGACGGAACCCGGAGAGGGACTACTTTCAGACAGGACCCGGAGAGGGACTACTTTCAGACGGGACCCGGAGCGGACCGTCAGGGGGAACCGAAGTCAGAGAGAGCGCTCACCCAAAGTGGGAAGTGGTTGAACCTCAGCGTGGACTCCACGTCCACTTCCCCTAATCTCCTCCCACTTCCCTTAATCCCTCCCACTTCCCCTCAGAGGGCCGGCCTCGGCAGGTGTTCCAGGTGAACAGCAGGTAGAAGTACTCTGATCTTTTACTCAACTACCAACACTACAGTGTAGAAGTACTCTGATCTACCTAACTACTAACACTACAGTGTAGAAGTACTCTGATCTACCTAACTACTAACACTACAGTGTAGAAGTACTCTGATCTACCTAACTACTAACACTACAGTGTAGAAGTACTCTGATCTACCTAACTACTAACACTACAGTGTAGAAGTACTCGACACTGTCCTTCCTCCACCAACACTTTTACTCCATTTACAAAACAAAAATAATATTCCTTCTCGTTTTTCTTAATGAAGGAGAGCGTGATTCATATGTAATGTGTACTAAGGAGAAAAGATCTCTCTTGGTGACACCACACGGATAGAACAGCCTGGTAGAGAACAGCCTGGTAGAGAACAGCCTGGCAGAGAACAGCCTGGCAGAGAACAGCCTGGCAGAGAACAGCCTGGCAGAGAACAGCCTGGTAGAGAACAGCCTGGCAGAAAACAGCCTGGCAGAGAACAGCCTGGCAGAGAACAGCCTGATCGAGAACAGCCTGGCAGAGAACAGCCTGGCAGCCTCTTCTCAAACGGTTTCATCCTATTGGGACTTTTTGGTGATGTCACATATTTCACGAGCCTTATTGAATGTATGACGTGTAATATGAACCAGATTCTTGACCCAATTCTCCAAACTCCAAACATCTAATTCATTTCAACCAATGAAACAACACATGTACAACATCATAAAGGAGCTCGTCTGTGAGCTCCACCGCAGAGAGAGAGGCTTACAACCATGACTCACTGAGAGAAAACAGAATCTCAGTCAGACATCAAAAGGGAAAGACAGGAAGTAGGAACAAATGAGGAACAAATATAGAGAAAGGCGGAAAAGTATGAGGCAGACAGACTGCTATTTTCTAGGGTGTGTCAGTCAGCTTTCATTCATCCAGTCTCAAACCACAACCACAACACCAAACACTTCCTGCCTGTGGTCTCAGCCCAGAGCCCATTCTGAAGAAGTGAATCTAGAAAAACACATTGTTCATCAGTAATTTCCCAAAACAGCGACTCGCTGTAGTTTTTATTAAACAATCAGGAGTAAATAGAGACTTTGTTGGGGACTATTATAATTTTGGCAACATGCTAAAAACAACATGTGATATAATGCACAGCCGACTGCTTGAGTGTCGCTTTTAGCACAACATCGCCGTGGTAACGACGCCATGTAGTGGTGACTTGTGTAAAAATTCACCCCCGATACAGTTTTCATGAACAGAGATATTAGTTATAGAGACCAAAACCGTTTTTTGTAGACCTCGGAGGTTAGGTTGAAAGCAGGCAAATGATCGTTGGTGGGATTTGAAATGTGATTCCCTCCATCCGTCCACTAGAAGACATTCATTCTGGTGAAACTGAATACAAATCTCTCTTCAGTGACTTTGAAGCTCCTCGCTGATGTCGGCTGTGTGTTGTCAGAAAGCAGAAGGTGGTAAACAGGGTGTTCCACTCAGGCCTCGCTGAGGAACGAGTGCTTGATCTATAATGGATGCTCAGTAGAAAAACTTAAAAACAGCAAACTTCCTACAAAACTCCAGAGGAGATCCGCCGCCTGCGGAGACTTTAATTAAGCAGAAAGGTCTGGAATCACTAAAAAACACAGCTTCATAATGGATTCTGTTTGAAGTGATGCACAGCAAAGCCTCCGAGCAGAGCTGAGATACTGCTGAGTCACATCACCCAGTTCAGCCTGTTTAACACCAGACCTGAACCCAAACCACAAAGACACCAGGAGCTGATCCACCAGAAGGATCAAGATCTGAGGGTCAACACGAGGGTCGATACGAGGGTCGATACGAGGGTCCATGCGAGGGTTTCATACGAGGGTCCATGCGAGGGTCGATGCGGTCCATACGAGGGTCGGATACGAGGGTCCATGCGAGGGTCGATGCGAGGGTCGATACGAGGGTCCATGCGAGGGTCCACGCGGTCGACACGAGGGTCCATACGAGGGTTCGATACGAGGGTCCATACAAGGGTCCATGCGAGGGTCCACGCGGTCGACACGAGGGTCGATACGAGGGTCCATGCGAGGGTTTCATACGAGGGTCCACGCGAGGGTCGATGCGGTCCATACGAGGGTCGGATACGAGGGTCCATACAAGGGTCGATACGAGGGTCCATGCGTGGGTTCGATACGAGGGTCCATGCGCGGGTTCGATACGAGGGTCCATACAAGGGTCGATACGAGGGTCCATACAAGGGTCGATACGAGGGTCCATACAAGGGTCGATACGAGGGTCCATACAAGGGTCGATACGAGGGTCCATGCGAGGGTTCGATACGAGGGTCCATTCGAGGGTTCGATACGAGGGTCCATACGAGGGTCTATGCGAGGGTCCATGCGAGGGTCCATACGAGGGTTCGATGCGAGGGTCCATGCGAGGGTCCATACGAGGGTCCATACGAGGGTCCATACGAGGGTCCATGCGAGAGTCCATGCGAGGGTCCATACGAGGGTCCGATGCGAGGGTTCGATGCGAGGGTTCGATGCGAGGGTTCGATGCGAGGGTTCGATACGAGGGTCCATGCGAGGGTCCATGTGAGGGTTCGATACGAGGGTCCATGCGAAGGTCCATACGAGGGTTCGATACGAGGGTCCATGCGAGGGTCCATACGAGGGTTCGATACGAGGGTCCATGCGAGGGTCCATACGAGGGTTCGATACGAGGGTCCATGCGAGGGTCCATACGAGGGTCCATGCGTGGGTTCGATACGAGGGTCCATGCGCGGGTTCGATACGAGGGTCCATACAAGGGTCGATACGAGGGTCCATACAAGGGTCGATACGAGGGTCCATACGAGGGTCGATACGAGGGTCCATGCGAGGGTCCATACGAGGGTTCGATACGAGGGTCCATGCGAGGGTCCATACGAGGGTCCATGCGTGGGTTCGATACGAGGGTCCATGCGCGGGTTCGATACGAGGGTCCATACAAGGGTCGATACGAGGGTCCATACAAGGGTCGATACGAGGGTCCATACGAGGGTCGATACGAGGGTCCATGCGAGGGTCCATACGAGGGTTCGATACGAGGGTCCATGCGAGGGTCCATACGAGGGTCCATGCGTGGGTTCGATACGAGGGTCCATGCGCGGGTTCGATACGAGGGTCCATACAAGGGGTCCATGCGAGGGTCCATAGGTCCATGCGAGGGTCGATGCGAGGGTCCATGCAGGTCCATGCGAGGGTCCGTGCGAGGGTTCGATACGAGGGTCATACGAGGGTCCATGCGAGGGTCCATGTGAGGGTTCGATACGAGGGTCCATGCGAGGTCATGCGAGTTCGATACGAGGGTCTGCGAGGGTCCATACGAGGGTTCGATACGAGGGTCCATGCGAGGTCCATACGAGGGTCGATACGAGGGTCCATGCGAGTCCATACGAGGGTTCGATACGAGGGTCCATCCGAGGGTTCGATACGAGGGTCCATACGAGGGTCTATGCGAGGGTCCATGCGAGGGTTCGATACGAGGGTCCGATACGAGGGTTCGATGCGAGGGTCCATGCGAGGGTCCATGCGAGGGTCCATGCGAGGGTCCATACGAGGGTCCGATGCGAGGGTTCGATGCGAGGGTCCATGCGAGGGTTCGATACGAGGGTCCATGCGAGGGTTCATGCGAGGGTTCGATACGAGGGTCCATGCGAGGGTTCGATATGAGGGTCCATGCGAGGGTTCGATATGAGGGTCCATGCGAGGGTTCGATACGAGGGTCCATGCGAGGGTCCATACGAGGGTCCATACGAGGGTCCATACGAGGGTTCCATGCGAGGGTCCATGCGAGGGTTCGATACGAGGGTCCATGCGAGGGTCCATACGAGGGTTTGATACGAGGGTCCATGCGAGGGTCCATACGAGGGTCCATACGAGGGTTCGATGCGAGGGTCCATGCGAGGGTCCATGCGAGGGTCCATGCGAGGGTTCATGCGAGGGTTCATACGAGGGTCCATGCGAGGGTTCGATATGAGGGTCCATGCGAGGGTTCGATATGAGGGTCCATGCGAGGGTTCGATACGAGGGTCCATGCGAGGGTCCATACGAGGGTCCATACGAGGGTCCATACGAGGGTTCCATGCGAGGGTCCATGCGAGGGTTCGATACGAGGGTCCATGCGAGGGTCCATACGAGGGTTTGATACGAGGGTCCATGCGAGGGTCCATACGAGGGTCCATACGAGGGTTCGATGCGAGGGTCCATGCGAGGGTCCATGCGAGGGTCCATGCGAGGGTTCGATGCGAGGGTCCATGCGAGGGTCCATGCGAGGGTTCGATATGAGGGTCCATGTGAGGGTTCGATACGAGGGTCCATGCGAGGGTCCATGCGAGGGTCCATGCGAGGGTTCGATACGAGGGTCCATGCGAGGGTCCATGCGAGGGTCCATATGTGGAACTACTGGATGTGGAAATAAGCAGCTATTTACTGATGAGTTTGGTTCAAAATGAAATAGTTAAATTGATGATGGACAGAAGTTTGAATAAAGTGAATAAAGTGTGAGATACAGGTGCATCATGAAGGTGAGTGTCTTCAACTTAATGTTCAAATCATATTGTAACACTTCAGCCCCAGTGGTGCATAAACATGTAACAGGGTTTAACACGCCTTCATGTAGTACATTTACATGATGGTGTTATTAAAGTAATAATACTTGTACATGGATTATAAATGCTGAATCATATTATGCTGCTGTATTAAATCAAACAACAAACTAATCTGCATAAAAACTTGTTAAAAATAAGTTTCTTCCTCCCCTCACTTCTCTCCTTCCTCCCCTCACTTCTCTCCTTCCTCCCCTCACATCTCTCCTTCCTCCCCTCACTTCTCTCCTTCCTCTCCTCACTTCTCTCCTTCCTCTCCTCACTTCTCTCCTTCCTCTCCTCACTTCTCTCCTTCCTCTCCTCACTTCTCTCCTTCCTCCCCTCACTTCTCTCCTTCCTCTCCTTAAATCTCTCCTTCCTCTCCTCAAATCTCTCCTTCCTCTCCTCACTTCTCTCCTTCCTCTCCTCACTTCTCTCCTTCCTCTCCTCACTTCTCTCCTTCCTCCCCTCATTGATAAACCCTCCAGTCTGTCGACGCTGACTGATACTAGAACGCGGTACAAATAAATGTATTTCTGAAGGTCTGATTCACAAAGTAAAAGCTTCAGTGTTCAACACATTTCACTGAGTTGCATCACTATAACAAAAATGAGAAATTCTGTTTGTTTCTAAAACAGGAACTGCAGAAGTCTGGTTGAGAGGAAATGGACATGAAGCAGCAGTCAAAGAAACACTTTCTTCTTCAGCATCAGACAAAGAACAGTCGTCATGTTTCATCAGATCTTCTCTGATGGACTCAGCTGTCTGTTTAGTAAGAACTGTGTTGTCGTCACATTTAAATCTCAATAAAGATCCTTTTGATAAGATCCTCTGTGACTCACTGGAGGGTAAAGGGTAATGATAAAGTTGTTGTACTACGACTACAGGATGATCAGCCTCATGCTGAAATCTGCTTCTAAAACACAGAATTAAGTTATTTTGGTGATTCATAACCATAAATCAGACAGACGCTATAAATCACTATAAAATATATGATTTATTAGCTTCTGCTTTGCTAAGTTTTACATGATAGTAAACAAAAGAATATATAATTTTATGGTATATCTTTTGGTTTTGGGCTGCTGGTTGGACATAACTAGACATCTGGAAGACGTTACCTTGCACTATGGGAAACTGACGGATATTTTTCATCAAAACAAAAAACTGAAAATATTCCGTATTTGCAGAGCTAAAGGGATGGTATCGAAAATGTTTGTTATGCATTTATATATATTTAAAAGAAATTATGTAATTATTGTACTTTTTAACCCATGTGAGCCCAAAGACGGATTGATCTAGAGTCTTCACATCCGGTACAGACGTACTACTTTGAAAAAAATTCTTCAGATTTGTGTGAAGAGGAAACTGTCGGTTGATGGCGTCAGCAGCGTCACTAGCATCAGTAGCTACTGAGTGTACAGATTGTAAAACCCTCTGAGGCAAATTTGTAATTTGTGATTTTGGGCTATAACAAATAAATTGAATTGAATAGCGTCAGTAGCATCACCTGCGTCAGTAGCATCAGCTGCGTCAGTAGCATCAGCAGCATCACTAGCGTCAGTAGAGTCACTAGCGTCAGTAGAGTCACTAGCGTCAGTAGCATCGGCAACGTCAGCAGCATCACTAGCGTCAGTAGAGTCACTAGCGTCAGTAGCATCAGCAACGTCAGCAGCATCACTAGCATCAGTAGCGTAAGCAGCGTCCGCTACATCAGAAGCGTCAGCAGCATCACTTACGTCAGTAGCGTAAGCAGCATCACTAGCGTCAGCAGCATCAGCTACGTCAGCAGCATCACTAACGTCAGTAGCGTAAGCAGCATCAGTAGCGTCAGTAGCATCAGCTATGTCAGCAGCATCACTAGCGTCAGTAGCGTAAGCAGCGTCCGCTACGTCAGAAGCGTCAGTAACGTCAGCAGCATCAGCTACGTCAGCAGCATCAGTAGCGTCAGCAGCATCACTAGTGTCAGCAGCATCACTAGCGTCAGCAGCATCACTAGCGTCAGTAGCGTAAGCAGCGTCCGCTACATCAGAAGCGTCAGCAGCATCACTAACGTCAGTAGCGTAAGCAGCATCAGTAGCGTCAGCAGCATCAGCTACGTCAGCAGCATCACTAACGTCAGTAGCGTAAGCAGCATCAGTAGCGTCAGCAGCATCAGCTACGTCAGCAGCATCACTAACGTCAGTAGCGTAAGCAGCATCAGTAGCATCAGTAGCATCAGCTACGTCAGCAGCATCACTAGCGTCAGTAGCGTAAGCAGCGTCCGCTACGTCAGAAGCGTCAGCAGCATCACTAACGTCAGTAGCGTAAGCAGCATCAGTAGCGTCAGCAGCATCAGCTACGTCAGCAGCATCACTAACGTCAGTAGCGTAAGCAGCATCAGTAGCGTCAGCAGCATCAGCTACGTCAGCAGCATCACTAACGTCAGTAGCGTAAGCAGCATCAGTAGCGTCAGTAGCATCAGCTACGTCAGCAGCATCACTAGCGTCAGTAGCGTAAGCAGCGTCCGCTACGTCAGAAGCGTCAGTAACGTCAGCAGCATCAGCTACGTCAGCAGCATCACTAGCGTCAGCAGCATTAGCTACGTCAGCAGCGTCTGGGTGAAAGCAGACTCACCTGTACACGGCCGGGTAGGGCGGGGCGTACAGGTACCTGTCCTCCAGAGCCCCGCCCCCCCAGCACAGCAGGTAGCTGGCCATGTCGGCGAGGCCCCGCCCACTCTCACACTGTCACCCTGTGACGTCACAGAGGGAGAGAGCAGCCACCAGTCAACCGACATCCACAACATCGAAGAGGGAAGGGAGGCGTCACCGAGAGAACCGGAGCGACGTCATCCAAACGTTAATCTGATGACGTCATAATGACATCGTCGTGGCTTCCTGTTCTCCGTCCGTCTGAGTGTTTTTCGTCCGGCAGCAGCGTCTGCTCCTATAATCCGTCTGTTCTCAGTCCTCCTTTGTCTGCTTCGGTTTTCCTCCTCACTGCTTAGTCAGCTCCTTCCTTCCTCTTCCTCCTCTTCTTCCTCCTCCTCTCCGTTTCGTCCACACTTTATGAATCTCAACGCTGGTTTTTTCTCTCGACAACTTCGCTGCAGAACTTTCTCTCTTTCTCCTCCCTCCACTCTCGTCCATCAGCTGGGTTATTTTCCTCCACTGAGGGAGGAGGAGGTATGCGTTTCCTCCCCCGATTGACCCGGGACGCCCCTCCTCCTCCCTCTGTCCTCTCCTTCCCCTCTTTGTCTCCTCTTACCTTCCTTTCACTCCATCGACCTTCCTGGAAGTTTGTATCCGACACTTTTCTAGCAGTTCAATAAAACTCAGTTCTCCTGTTACAAACATTTACTTTTGATTCACTACGAGAACAAATACAACTTCTGTTTTATAAGTCAGCAAAGACACCAACAATGGGAACACCAACATAAATGAATTCATGAATAAAAACTGAAATACAACTTTCAAAAAGTATCTTTTCAAACTTACTTTAGCTCATTTTAAATCTCTCTTTTATTGGTCTCTTTAAAGACAAACCAGTACTTTCTTTTTACGTTTATTTATCGTTTTTTTTAAATGGAGCACATTTTATTGCATAATTTGTCATGAAATGTGCAATATACTGTTTTTATTATTGTTATTATTATCAAGAGAAAATACAAAATGGAGTTTAGTCTTTTTGCAGCGAAACAGAATCAATTTAGACTTTTTTTCTGACGATTAACCAAAGATTTTTGGTATTATTAGTGACGTCTATCATCAATAGCAGTAGTTTTATTAAATAAAAGTATTAATAAAATCATTCAGACAAAAAAGGAACGTCTAATGCGTAAAATACTGAACCAGCAGTTTCACCAGCAGCCGAGTGAAAGCAGGTCAGAGGTCAGAGGTCACAGCACCCAGACAACAGATGGAAAAGATCCACACAGGGAGGAGGTGGAGGAGGAGGAGGAGGAGGAGGTGGAGGAGGAGGAGGAGGAGGAGGAGTTCGTGGTTCAGAGAATGTCTCTAGTTTTCAGAGTGGGAGGTCTTTCTCTCCAACCCGTCTCTGAAACACTGGCTGATTAAACCCAACTGGAATTTCCCTCTATAGGCTGGTGTGTGTGAGTGTGTGTGTGTGTGTGTGTGTGTGTGTGTGTGTGTGTGTGGAGTCTCTTTACACTGAAGAAGAAGCTGTTGATCAAGATAAATTTCTCAGCTTTGCTTTCAGAGAGCTTTGTTTTGAGCTAAAACAATAAAGTTTGTGTTTGAATTAGAATTCTGTGTTTGTGTGTGTGTGTGTGTGTGTGTGTGTGTGTGTGTGTGTGTGTGTGTGTGTGTGTGTGTGTGTGTGTGTGTGTCCAGTGGAGGGAGGCCAAAGGAAAACAGTGAACTCCTCCCAGCAGAACCTTTCCTTCATTCCTTAAATGTCTGAATACGTTCATGAGATCCTGAAGAAAGGTGGACGAGGACCTGGTCCAACTCTGTGAGGAGGAGGAGGAGGATGAGGATGAGGAGGAGGATGAGGATGAGGATGAGGATGAGGAGGAGGAGGAGGAGGATGAAGAGGACGAGGAGGAGGAGGAGGAGGAAGAGGAGGAGGAGGAGGAGGAGGAGGATGATGAAGAGGACGAGGAGGACGAGGATGATGAAGAGGACGAGGAGGAGGAGGATGAAGAGGAGGAGGAGGATGAGGATGATGAAGAGGACGAGGAGGACAAGGATGATGAAGAGGACGAGGAGGAGGATGAGGAGGAGGAGGATGAAGAGGAGGAGGACAAGGATGATGAAGAGGACGAGGAGGAGGATGAGGAGGAGGAGGATGAAGAGGAGGAGGAGCAGGAGGAGGAGAAGGAGGATGAGGATGATGATGAGGAAGGGTCACTTCACACGGAGACAGAAAGATCGCTAGCAGCTCCACTTCCTGAGAAGACTCCAGCATCCTGACTAACTTCTACAGGTTCAACCTGGATGGAGGTCTGGAACGGGAACTGTTCTGCCCACAGAACCCTTGAGA
Organism: Ophiodon elongatus; assembly: GCA_016806645.1. Taxonomy (NCBI): domain Eukaryota; kingdom Metazoa; phylum Chordata; class Actinopteri; order Perciformes; family Hexagrammidae; genus Ophiodon; species Ophiodon elongatus. Next base: position 4,135 of record JACSYO010001747.1, on the reverse strand, counting down.
CCACCAGGCCACCAGACCACCAGGCCACCAGACCACCAGACCAACAGACCATCAGACCACCAGACCACCAGACCACCAGGCCACCAGACCACCAGACCATCAGACCACCAGACCACCAGACCACCAGGCCACCAGACCATCAGACCAACAGGCCACCAGACCACCAGACCACCAGACCACCAGACCACCAGGCCATCAGACATAACATTCCTCTTTCAATAAATAGAAAAATATGATGATGGAAAAATTCTTACACAAAGTGAAATGTTTTTAAACATTCATAAATCATATGAGTGTCTGCTCACCATGCTAACTGCTGACGTGCTGCTAACGTGTTCCGCTTGAGGTTTACTTTGTGGTCATCAGATCCGCGTTAGAGGAACTAATGTTTGATTCCACAATAACACCACAGTTAGATGACGGAGTTCATTTATTCTGTGGGACAAAGGTCTTAGCCCACCAGCATTCTTAGCTAACGCTAGCTACGCGGTGTTAGCTTAGCAGCGGTGTTAGCTTAGCAGACGTTTCCCCACGATGAGCAGCTGTGAAATGCTCAGGTTCTCCTCGCTGTCTGAGTAACGTCACGTAGAAAGTGAAAGTAGAACATTGAACACTTCTCAGAACGTCTTAAACAAAAGGGAGAGACTTATTTACTTCCCGTATTTCCCCGTATTCTTTGGTTACTTATTTTTCATTGATCAACGGTGGGACAACGGTCATGTTTGTAAGTTTTGAAAAAGTTAAAAAAGATACTTTAATTACAAAAAAGAATAAGAATTTCCTATCAGCTTATCCTATGTTAAATACTGTCGTACGCACGCGTCACTCGTCCTCTTGTCCAATACTTTACATTGTACCGACTACATATGACTAGTGAAATAAAAGTGAAACTAACCCAGTACATTTAGCCAAGTTCTGTACTTATACTTCACTTGAGTATTTCCCTTTTCTGCTGCTTAATATTTTACATCTCAGAGGAACAAACGGGGCCGAGCCCACTTTAATGTCTGATAAACTACGATCCTACGCCTGAGACCAGAGGGACATCCCAGAGTCCTGAGACCAGAGGGACATCCTGAGACCAGAGGGACATCCTGAGACCAGAGGGACATCCCAGAGTCCTGAGACCAGAGGGACATCCTGAGACCAGAGGGACATCCCAGAGTCCTGAGACCAGAGGGACATCCCAGAGGAGTCCTGAGACCAGAGGGACATCCCAGAGGAGTCCTGAGACCAGAGGGACATCCCAGAGGAGTCCTGAGACCAGAGGGACATCACAGAGTCCTGAGACCAGAGGGACATCACAGAGGAGTCCTGAGACCAGAGGGACATCACAGAGGAGTCCTGAGACCAGAGGGACATCCTGAGAGCAGAGGGTCATCCTGAGACCAGAGGAGTCCTGAGACCAGAGGGACATCCCAGAGTCCTGAGACCAGAGGGTCATCCTGAGACCAGAGGGACATCCTGAGACCAGAGGGACATCCTGAGACCAGAGGGACATCCTGAGACCAGAGGGACATCCCAGAGTCCTGAGACCAGAGGGACATCCTGAGACCAGAGGGACATCCCAGAGTCCTGAGACCAGAGGGACATCCTGAGACCAGAGGGACATCCCAGAGTCCTGAGACCAGAGGGACATCCTGAGACCAGAGGGACATCCTGAGACCAGAGGGACATCCCAGAGTCCTGAGACCAGAGGGACATCCCAGAGTCCTGAGACCAGAGGGACATCCTGAGACCAGAGGGACATCCTGAGACCAGAGGGACATCCCAGAGTCCTGAGACCAGAGGGACATCCTGAGACCAGAGGGACATCCCAGAGTCCTGAGACCAGAGGGACATCCTGAGACCAGAGGGACATCCTGAGACCAAAGGGACATCCCAGAGTCCTGAGACCAGAGGGACATCCTGAGACCAGAGGGACATCCCAGAGTCCTGAGACCAGAGGGACATCCTGAGACCAGAGGGACATCCTGAGACCAGAGGGACATCCCAGAGTCCTGAGACCAGAGGGACATCCTGAGACCAGAGGGACATCCCAGAGTCCTGAGACCAGAGGGACATCCCAGAGGAGTCCTGAGACCAGAGGGACATCCCAGAGGAGTCCTGAGACCAGAGGGACATCCCAGAGGAGTCCTGAGACCAGAGGGACATCACAGAGTCCTGAGACCAGAGGGACATCACAGAGGAGTCCTGAGACCAGAGGGACATCACAGAGGAGTCCTGAGACCAGAGGGACATCCTGAGAGCAGAGGGTCATCCTGAGACCAGAGGAGTCCTGAGACCAGAGGGACATCCCAGAGTCCTGAGACCAGAGGGTCATCCTGAGACCAGAGGGACATCCTGAGACCAGAGGGACATCCTGAGACCAGAGGGACATCCTGAGACCAGAGGGACATCCCAGAGTCCTGAGACCAGAGGGACATCCTGAGACCAGAGGGACATCCTGAGACCAAAGGGACATCCCAGAGTCCTGAGACCAGAGGGACATCCCAGAGTCCTGAGACCAGAGGGACATCCTGAGACCAGAGGGACATCCTGAGACCAGAGGGACATCCCAGAGTCCTGAGACCAGAGGGACATCCTGAGACCAGAGGGACATCCTGAGACCAGAGGGACATCCCAGAGTCCTGAGACCAGAGGGACATCCGGTTGAGACCAGAGGGACATCCTGAGACCAGAGGGACATCCTGAGACCAGAGGGACATCCTGAGACCAGAGGGACATCCCAGAGTCCTGAGACCAGAGGGACATCCTGAGACCAGAGGGACATCCTGAGACCAAAGGGACATCCCAGAGTCCTGAGACCAGAGGGACATCCTGAGACCAGAGGTCCTGAGACCAGGACATCCTGGGGGGGGGGACATCCCAGAGTCCTGAGACCAGAGGGACATCCTGAGACCAGAGGGACATCCCAGAGTCCTGAGACCAGAGGGACATCCTGAGACCAGAGGGACATCCCAGAGTCCTGAGACCAGAGGGACATCCTGAGACCAGAGGGACATCCCAGAGTCCTGAGACCAGAGGGACATCCTGAGACCAGAGGGACATCCCAGAGTCCTGAGACCAGAGGGACATCCTGAGACCAGAGGGACATCCTAGACCAAGGGACATCCCAGAGTCCTGAGACCAGAGGGACATCCTGAGACCAGAGGGACATCCCAGAGTCCTGAGACCAGAGGGACATCCTGAGACCAGAGGGACATCCTGAGACCAGAGGGACATCCTGAGACCAGAGGGACAACGAGACGCTGACTCATTGTTACTACAGGCTTTACAGGCGGTGTAGCAGCAGAGCCTCCGTCACTACTGGTGTACCGGTGCTTCTGCAGACTGAGACCTGGTGGAGCTGGAGGAGGATGTGGAACCAGAACTGATCCCCGAACATTGAACAAGACCAGAAGAACCCAGAGTACTCAAGTACTCTGCTTAAGTACAAATGTGAGGTACTTGTACTTCAGTATTTCTACTTTCTATTTATCTGACAGCTTTATCAATCAATTAACAATCAAAACATATGAATGCCAACAATATTAATGTATCAGAAAGTATGTGAATGTATTAGTATTACTGTTAGTGTGAATGTATTACTGTTAATAATGTGAATGTATTAGTAATAACATGAATGTATTCGTAATAGTGTGAAGGTATTAGTATTACTGTTAATATGAATGTATTAGTAATAATATGAATGTATTAATAATAACCTTAATGTATTAATAATACCTTAATGTATTAATAATAATATGAATGTATGAATAATACCTTAATGTATCAGTAATAATATGAATGTATTAATAATACCATAATGTATCAATAATAATATGACTGTATGAATAATACCATAATGTATTAGTAATAACCTGAATGTATGAATACTACCTTAATGTATTAGTAATAACCTGAATGTATGAATACTACCTTAATGTATTAGTAATAACCTGAATGTATGAATAATACCTTAATGTATTAGTAATAACCTGAATGTATGAATACTACCTTAATGTATTAGTAATAACCTGAATGTATGAATACTACCTTAATGTATTAGTAATAACCTGAATGTATGAATACTACCTTAATGTATTAGTAATAACCTGAATGTATGAATACTACCTTAATGTATTAGTAATAA
>JACSYO010001746.1:2605000-2642500 GCA_016806645.1 Ophiodon elongatus | reverse complement strand
AACAGCGTAACAGAGTTACAACACATTCAATGCATATGACAGAAATTATTCATGTAATTGAGTAGAAATAGTCGTAGGTGCACTAATAATAGATAATAAATAACCCCAGAACAGGGGAGACTTGACTCACATGGTCCTCCATAGTCACATCTTCTCTGGAAAGGCCCAAGTTGGCTTTTGCAATACCAGGCTGGATGATCATTTCTTTTAGGAACTGGGAGTACACCTCCCTATGAGAGGCAGGGGACAACATGGAGGAAGGTGGTGAAAAGGTGACATTTCTTCAAATACAGACTTATGCCAAATTAAAAAACACTCACGGGCAGGAGTGCTGGGACAAAAAGTTAATTAAATCAGAAAATGTATCAGCAAGTATTTTGATAATTGAGTCATTTTTATTTAACAAGCAAAAAACAGACCATTTTCTGTTTTCAGCTTCTGAAATGGGATTTTATTTAGGATTTTTAAAACAGAATTGGGTCTGATATAAACAAGGAAACAACAGTAAAGGTCATTTCTGCCCAGCTGGCTTCACCATGAGACACAAAATAATAAACAGCATCAGGCCTGGGGAGTCACCGCCTAACGACATTAGCTGATGTCACCAGCTATGCTGATTGAAAGCAGCTGAAATTGTGGTTGCCTAGTGACACCAAAAAAGGAACCCCAAAATAAAATGTACATGTTCTTTGATCGTTGTGTTCTCCTTACCTCTGCTTTTTGAGGAAAGACTCCCATAATGTCTGATCGACAGGTAGATAATTAAGAAGGATCTGGAAAGAGAGTCAAATAATCACGAGTCAGGATCACAGAACATTTTGTGAGCCCATACAGTTGATCTGATCAGACAAACTGTGGCCTTATGGAACATTTGATTTAGAACTCAGACCTCATTACTGATTTCTATTATTTAACAAAGACTTTTTTTTTTATTGTAGTGTAAAGATGCAAATTACATCTTCAACCCCGCTGGACCCACCAGGCCATCGTTACCAGCTGTGATCTGATGCTCCAACCCATTAAACTCTATTTTAAACTATGGTCGGGATCACAGAGTTTATAGATACCAACATGCAATTTTAGAAAATGTGTATTAAGGATAGACGGCATGTTTTGAATGTTTCCGTTTGATGTCATGTTGCAGCCATAAAAACCCTGGGAGTTTGGCTGTGAAGATGTCCCTCAAATAAGCATGTGTGAGTACTGTATATGAGGTTGCTGTGGCTGAGACGAGAGAGCGGCTCGAGGTTCTTTCTCCACCGTGTGTGAGGGTGGATGAAAGGCTTGTAAAGCGCTGTGTATTGAAAGGTGCTAATTCCACCGAGAATTCCTGTTGTGGTCCCTTGGCTTCATGTCTGAAAGTTTGGCACATATTTGGCTTCATGCCAGAAGCAATTGTACACATTTTTACTTTTCACATTCAACATTCAACAATTATTCCCCATTAAGAATGTTTTGGTGGTCCAGATGTGACTCTTCTCTCCATTAACTAATTGTTGTGTTTTGATCTGCTGATTTCTGCCAGCAGGACCTGAAACCCTGCAGTGTAAAGTTCTTTTATTTACTCTCGTATGATAGGATTTTTGAGTGACACTTGCCCACAAATGGAGTGGAACTGGTAGTTGGGTAGTTATATAGCAGTTTGGGGTGTTGACTATTCTAATGACCACGTCTCATGGAACATTCATTAAGTGGAAACAAGCAGTTTATAACTAATTTGTGCAGTTTAGGCAAAGTTCACCCTACATGACCATCAGATATCTGTACTGTTCACACCAAACAACTGGTTGTCTTGTAATGCTAATCTTCACCCTACATGACTGACGGGTGACGGAGTCACACACTACAAGATCTCTCATCTGGAATCCCAGATGAGGTCTACTGACTACGTTTTGTCTGGAAAACACTTACTCGAGAGATGTACTCGAGCGAAGTCGAGAGGTGTACACGGGCGAAGTCATGCTAGTTGATAAAAGTGGAATGCATCAGCGAGACTCTCGGCTTGTGTCTTTGAACAGGTCACACATGTCACTCGCAGAGCGAACACCGATTTGGCTCTGATCTGGGTCTTTTGTCCAAAAGCACCATGAACTGTTGGCAAGCAGAAAATCAGGGCTACCAGTGTGCGAAATACGGGGCGAGACTCCTTGATTGACACTTGAGACCCCCGGAAAGCATCAAGAGCTAAATTTCGGGGGGTGTCTAAGATCATCAGACAACCATTTGTCACTTGCAATCGGCACTAAAATGTCTTTTAAAAGATCACTAATGCCCAGCAGTTTTCATGATTCAAACTGCAAAACAGTTATTCACAAATATGAACAGTGAGTGCGAGAGACGATTTTCTGCCGTCACTTTAAAAGACACCGCCAGCCAGAGCCGCAACAGGTTGTGTGAAGTGAGCCTGTTTTCCTGTCTTTTGTGACCTAAAAAGGACAAATTGGATTTATTGCCTTTCGTAAGAACCTGGATTAAAGCAGGACATTGTTTCTCCTCTTCTTGGGTACCAAGATGGCAACTGGAAGAAGCAAGAGCCGAGGTCTGTGCGGCGGGTTAAAGCTTAGGGGGGCGGGTGGGAAGTGTGGGGGTGGACGGGACTCCCTGATTGCCAACAGGTTTTTTGCACACCGAGGGCCACAGTCGTGTAGTGTGAACTAGGCTTTAGAGGGTTTGCTGGATCTAACTTGTAACACTCATATGAGCAAACCTCAAGGAAAAAAAGTACGCGGTTTAGGATAAGAACACAGAAATGTTCTTGCATAAGGGCCAATGTGTCAAGCATAGACGTTTACTAAAACAACACAGAGGCAGAGCAACTTACTTTCCAGCAAAGTGCTCGTATGCCTCCTTCAAACGGGATTCCTGAGTTGAATAAAGAAAAGGATAAATACAGAACAATAAAATCTAACACAAACGTGGTCAGTTTCTGCACAAAGAACCTCAAAGTGTGAAAATTACCATTGAAGCACAGCTCCCTCAGTGTCTTTAAGTTTATGTTTTCTTCACTCAAGGTTTCTTTGAATTCCTGTATTCTGAAATAAGAAACAAGACCAGGTTAGAACCAGTTGTATATCTGAATTACACTGCTCGGTGACAAAATGCCTCACATATTATAAACAACTCATAACTGTTAACGCATTGTCTATACAAAAAGATGCTTTCTCTGATATTAAGTCCTAAAACTTTAGCGACAAACAAATTTAAAAGAACAGTTTTACATTTTGGTTAATATGCTAATTCGTTTTTCTGCCGAGGGTCAGATGAAAGGATCAACACCACTTGAGTCATGTCAGTGCGATAAGACTGAAGGAGGTGATTAGCTGAGCTAAGCATAAAGATTGGGAGCAGGGTGAAAAAGCCAATCAACACTTTGTATCTTGTTTGTTTAATTCACACACAAACAGCACGAAAGCCAATTAGTGTATTTCCCAAGATGTCAAATTATTTTATTAACTAGTAATGGGCGATAAGATAAGACAATCCCTTATTAGTCCCACAGCGGAGAAATTTGTGCTGATGTTTTGTTTTGGAAACAGAGAAAGTAGTTCATTTTTGTCATTTCACCATGCATATACCTTACCAGAGATCAAATTACTAAGTCTTTCTCCATATTACACAAATTGCCATTGTAGTCAGGAATATTTTTACATTTTCAAATTGAAAAAACGCTCTGTATTTGACTATTGTTCCTCTTCCTTATCCGACTGAACCAACCGTCTACCATGAGATAAATAAACCTAGAAACATGCAAAGTTGGTTTTCCTATTAGTCAGCACCCCAACCAAGAGACACGGACTCTGAATTTGTGGTTTGGGATTCTAAGCATTATAACCACTTGTTCAGGCAATGTTTTTCCCACAGTGGACAACATATTAGAAACTGCATTAGAATATTACAATCTCATAGCTGCAACAGCACACACTGCAGCCTTCAAGCTGAGCGCAGTCGAGGAGCATCAACACCTCTTTGACATTCACAGACTGAATATGAGGAGGTCATAGTTTGATGTACAGTGCCCTCCAGAATCATTGGCACCCTTTGTGAATATGAGCAAAACAGGCTGTGAAAAAATGTCTTTGCCATTTATCCTCTTGGTCTTTCACTCAAAATATTCATAAAAATGTTACCTTTTCATTGAAGTAAAATTATTGAAATTTTTTTTTGCAAAAATAAAAAAGATGTTAAGAATCAGCCTGGAAGAGGACGTGTGTGGACATTGACCCCACGCACCGGGAGGAGGACGGTTCCACTGGGAAAAGAATCTCAAGGATCACAGTTGGAGAATTGAGAGGTTAGTTGAGTGTTGGGGTCAGAAAGTCTCCAAAACTACCATCAGACGCCACCTACAGCACCACAAGTTCTTTGGTAGGGTTGCCAGAAAAAAACCTCTGTTGTCAATCAACAACAAACTAAAGCCCCTTCAGTTTGCCAAACATTACTGGGACTTTCAATGGGACTGGGTTATATGGTCAGATGAGACAAAAATAGAGCTTTTTGGCAACAAACATCAAAGGTGGTTTGGCATAGACAGAAAGATAGCCATACAGAGAAGCACCTCATACCCACTGTGAAGTATGGAGGCGGATCTTTGATGTTGTGGGGCTGTTTTTCTTCCAAAGGCCCTGGACATCTTGTTAGGATACATGGTATCATGGACTCCATCAAATACCAGCAGATATTAAATGAAAACCTAACAGTCTCTGCCAAGCAGCTTCAAATGGGCCGTGGTTGGACCTTCCAGCAGGACAATGATCCAAAACACAACTCATAATCTACACATAAATGGTCTACCGACCACAGAATAAAGGTTTTACCATCACAGTCCCCGACCTAAACCCCAGAGAAGATCTGGGATGAGCTGAAGAGGAGAGTCCACAAGCTGGACCTCGGCATCTGAAGGATGTGGAGAGATTGTGATGGAGGACTGGTCTAAGATCTAGTGCTATGTGTTTACCAATCTCATCACACATACAGGAGAAGACTCAGAGCTGTTATCTGGGCAAAGGGAGGCTGCACAATTGTGGCACATATATTTTTGAGAAAAATATTTGTTTCATGATAAGAATTGAATGTTTCTTTCAATTATGTTACTTTAGTTAAAGGTTAGATTTTTGTGAATATTTTGAATGAAAGATCATGAGGAAAAAAACAATAAAGACATTTTTTCACATCTCGTTTTGCTCATTCTTACTAAAGGGTGTCAATAATTCTGGAGGGCACTGTATAGTTACACGCTGCTATAGAATTGATGCAGGTGTACTTCAGTGTACATTTTAAGTACCATACGGTAAAAAGATCTCCGTTGGGTGGTATTTATTCATTTAGCCAGTAAAAACGATTATTAATTGACAAACATCCTTTTTTGGTTTACTATAGGGATGAGATTCTCTATGGGGCCTTGTGCATCTGCAGCCTTGTGTGCATTAATTTTCCTTTTCCTTCCCCAAATCATGTATTTCAACCGATTACAGTTGAGAAACCACATTTTCAGCCAGAACAAATCCAGTTGAATATAAAAGTCCATTGTGTAGATAAGGAGTTGTGGGAAGATGGTATTGGTGGGTATATGAGACGTGCAGTACATGGATAATCCACCATTGATAGAAGTTCTTTCATGTAACAGTTGATATTGACAATGTGGGTTAAAATACACCCAAGCAGAGAAAAAGGGAACTCCGTGAAAGGTATGATGAGTAGCTAGTTCCTCTAAACTGAGCCCGTTTTCCCAAGGAACCATGGTTCGGCTAATTTGTCATGAGCTCATTCAACATCAGGATGACAGATTACTGGGATTAAGTAGCATATATATATATATATATTATCTCCCTTACAGTCTCAGTAAGTATAGCTCGCTGTTAGCTCGCTGTTAGCCAGTCATGCTGTGAGGAAGTATCGTCGTGTGTCAGCTGACATGCTAACAGGGAGCTAGCGCAGCTCCTTGAGCCGTTGAAGTTGCCAACATATGAGTTAACTGGTGAAGCGCCTCGAGGGCTCGCTGTTTTCGGCATTACACGTTAAGTCAGACCAACGTGTACGAATGGAATCCTTTTGCAAATGTTGCCTCAGCCTCGACTGAAGGTAACAGCAGTGTGCGCTGCGGGTGCTAGCTGCTAGCAGAAGGCTTGCTGCTGCGTCCCGTCACAAACAAAGATTCCCCGTGTCCCACCTGTTTCTGTACGCAGATGACATGATATAGTCCGGACCAGCGGCGCAGTATTCCTCCAACTGTTCCCAAACCGGGGTGAAGAACTGGCCACAGGGAAGTCCTCCTCTCACTTCCGTCTTCACAACAACCGGAGTCAGAAGTGGCTCATGTGTCGGCAGCAGGGCCGCTTCACTCCCGACGGGACAATGTGAATCAATGTGCAGCTCCACATCCAGCACACCCGAGCCGCCCCATGTGGGAGAGGGCTGTCTGTCACCGCTGCTGCACCGCTGGGCAGCCTCACTCTTCGGTGTCGTCACCTTCTATTCAAGCCACCAGTTTTGTTTATTCCTTTAACTTAATCGGATTTTGACTATGCAAATTCATATGAACATTTGATAAATTTCATTATTTCATTTGCCAAATGTTTATAAAGATACATGATATAACTGACTCCCTAAGGTCTCCCCCTTACCTCTTTGAATTGAACTATTCTCAACTTAAGTTTGAAAGGGGAAAAGCTTTTCCCCTAATATTTCTGATTGACTAGAGTTATATAAATATATATTCCTGTTTTTTTGTCTTTGTTTTTTGTAGTGTAATTGCCCTTTAGTCTTCTTTTTTATTATTTGTGTGTATGTGCGTTATATATCTGTAAATGTTTTACCTGATTTCTTTGTATATGACATTTCGTCAATAATAAAAAAAAAAATACTGTTTGGTGTGGTGTAGAAAATGACATACAGTCTGACAACCACTAGAGGGCAGAAAAGCTTTGAGTATGAGCATATATGAAAAAGTAAGTAAATACAGCATCTATGATCACTGTAAGAAGAAAAGACGAAGGAAGATTTGATTGATGATTTCCTTGATATATCTATCTATTTAGTTGTGCTCAAGATCTTGAAGGCTTGTGCGATTTTAAAGAGGAACTACACACAATTATTGTGTTGTGCTGTGCACATAATCACAATGATTTCCATTGGCATATATGTAGTTCGGACAAATTTTCTCACCCCTCTTCAATCATGACAAAATGTGCAAGAGGTGGACCTCTGGCTAACCCCTGTGTGCCTCTCACGCATAGGTGAATGTCAAATAATCAATTTGAATAATATAATATATAACTGCTATTTGTAAATTACAGATCTACGGTTGTGGACAGATTACCAGACAAGTGCCTATTGACTCTGGTGAGGGTGCCAATCAGATCCCAGTGGTGCCACCCCTCTGGCCCATCCCCTGAAGGCTATTCATTCTCTACACACAAGATACAGATACTGTGGAATACACAGTATATTTCACTTCATAGGCATCATAAACAAACATACAGTATATGTATGTCATGTCAAACAGTAAGGATGAATGATTTTGTAACTAGAAGGATGATAGGCCATGTGATTGATCAGATGCTCAATTTCCAGCCTCTCTGTGAACAAGTGGACATTTCAGGATTAGGGTGTATGATGGTGCCAGATGAAAGCGCAGGAAATCTGGACAGTAGTTGTTGAGGTACTTTGAACTGGGCCGAGGGTAAGTCACTCACTTCCTTCCCTCGACAGCTGCAGTGCCACTGCATGCCATGCTGCCTGAAAACATATAGTGATGAATACACATACCCTATGTGAGATATGACCATCCGATGTTTCTGTGACTGCAGTGCAATAAGACACCAAATAAGCCTTTGTTTGTGTAAAGGTTAACATTGACTAGATATATATATATATAAACAAAATTGTTTGCTTCACTGAAACACTGTTGAAGGAAAGCTCTGCAGAGCACAGCTCCAGATAATTATAACACAGAATAAACAATGTTGCAAGGTTGGAACAGTTTGGCACACAAATCCATGAAAGCACAAACAAACAAGGAGAGTGGAAAACAACTAGAACCCATACCAATTTAAAATATAATATACATTAAATCAGGTTGCCTAAACAGAAAGATTTAAAGGAACACATTTTTCATCTGGATGGATTTAAAACAAATTAAATCCATCAACTCTATTCAATTGGGTTTTCATTCCAAGTTGACAGTACTAGTAGTACTACATGCATACAACAACTACTCCCCATAATGACTATAATTACGTATTAGCTTCATAAAAACAGGAGTATGAGAAATTCATTCGTGACACATAACAGAATAATAGGAATATACTAAAGCAGTATAAACATTGGACCTGGATGGACGAGTGATGGAATAGATGAAGAGGCAGAGGATGAGGAAGAACCAACATTGGAAGAACAGGAGGAAGAGATGGGGAAAAGGAGGAGGAGTCTGTTTGTTGACATCGGACGAAAACGAAAATCAGATGAGTGAAGACTGATGATAATAACTTCATTTCTCGCCGTCATCAAGACATATAGCCTTGGCGAAAGCTAAGGTAAAGCAGTGGCTGATAAGCCGTCCCTCCTGCTGTCTGTCTGTCTGTGAGCTGTCTGTCTGTCCAGAACACAGCTCTGAGCTAGCGCTAGCACACTAGCTGTGGGAAAGTCATCGTTAGCCAAAAGCTAATTGAGACAGTGAAATGCATTTGTGACACCGTGCCGGCAAATTGAGGATTAACTTAGAATAACAAGTGTCACTTTTTGCTATTTCCGGTTGTTGTGAGTGAGGAGGCTGATATGTGTTGTCTGTTTGTCAGTGGCTATCTGTCGTTAGCGTTGTAAAAGTCAATCATTGTACAGTGTAGCTAGCTAGGAAGCTAGCTAACTTAGTAACAGTCTGCCGTGTCTCCCAGGATTCATTGCTGTGTGCGGTTAACTAACCAACTAGTAACGTTAGTAACAGTAGCGTGGGTTACTAGCTTATCAGCAGGAGCAGCAATAAGATAATTTAGTTTGTAACGTTAATGTTGACACAAGTTGTTGCAAAGTAGCAGTTAGCCAACATGAGTTGCTAACCGTCTCAGCCAGAGGTATGACGGCTAGCTGTCCGCAGCGGGAGACGCTGTGCAAAGAGGGGCTAACCGTGGAAAGGTTGCTCAGGCTATTGTGGCGGTAAGCTGTTTTGACAGAAATATGTCTAACGTTACAATTGTATTTCGTAAAAACAGAAAATAAAGTAAGAGTCATAGAGCATAAGTGTAATTACTTGAATGTCATTAGCGTTACATTAATTGCCAAGTCTGTTACTCGGTTTATAATCCTCATTGCCATCAGTTTATTTTGTGTTTGTCACATGGTCCCAGCAATAGGGCACCACACAGAACATTTTACATAAGAACAATATTTATTAACCTACACATGAATGTTTTACTGCAATGCATGTCAAAGATAGTGGGAAAATGAAGCTTTTTCAATACTTCCCTTCAAACCTAAAGTCAGAATGTCAAGGGGAACTGTTTTGCTGTTTCCCACCAGAAACAGCTTCCTGTGCAAATCCATTTCCCCTAACCCTTTATTCTGTTCAATGAAAGCCTCCTGAGGTCCCTTGCACTGCCCTGTCATTGATCTGTGCTGGAGAAGAAGAGGCTAACATGGCAGCCAAAGCAGGAGACAACCCTGACAGCCTCATGACTCTGGCAACGATCTTCTGCCTGAGGAACCTTAGGAAGACCATGTGCTACCAGGGATTCAGGAGCAAGCTTAGTCTGCGCCCGGACATCTTCCTTCCCAGCGAAATCTGCGACAAGCTGGTCAACACGTACGTAACCGCGCCAGTTGATGGTTACCCAATTTCTGAAATTTTCCTCTGTCAAAATTCCCCATGTTTGTCCCAATATTACAGATTCCATGTTGTTTCCTTTTTTGTTTAAACAGATACATGGAGTTGGTCCACACAGACAGTGACTTTGAACCAGAAGAAAGCTTCTTCCAACTATTCTCAGACCCTCGCAGCACCAGACTGACCAGGGTACAGCTGAGAGAAGACTTTGTACGTGACAGAGATCTGGAGGCCATTAAAAAACAGGTGGGGCGTCAAAAGTTAGTCAAAGACTCGTTTTTCAGAATAAGCCAATTACAGCTTTTATTTTCCAGTTCACCTCTGTGAAACATCTGAACTCGAAAACCTACACAATGAAAGTTTCGTTATTCACTTTTTAAAGGGAAATTAAAGAAACTATATTTAGTTCCTTTTAGGAATATGTGTTGCTGATTTCATTGCCATCAGCCTATAATAACCTTCTACTTACCAACTTATTTACGGAGACATAGACACAATGACTGTAGTAGACAGTGAATATGAAACAGCATAACACAAACAGTCATGTTATCTAAACCTTTTATTTGTAAAGGAAAACTAAGGAGAACCATTAACTTATTAACAAAACTGTCAATTGTAAATGTTTATTAGATTCAGGAAAATCACTAACGTTCAGTTTTGCTCTACCTCAATGTTAAAAAGCAATAAACAATTATAATGGACAGTTTAGGTTGACCTTTATGGCTGTAATCAAGCCATTGAATATAATATAAGCACGTGAGCATTCAGCTGTTTTTTATCCTAATGCATGGGTTTTACTCAGCAGTTAAGGTAGGTTTGTTGGGCTAAACAGTAAGGGTGCTCCGATCAGGATTTTAGGGGCTAATCACCAAACGCTGAAAGCAGTGTTGGCTGATACCAATCAGAGATCACGGGGTTTATTTGAAGCCTTCTATTTATCGTGTAGCATTATTTATTTACATAACCGTTAAGTATAAAAATTCGAAGATGACAAAGTATCATGAATTGACAACCTAGTCCACCCTCTCTCTGAGAGAGAGAGAGAGAGAGAGAGAGAGAGAGAGAGAGAGAGAGAGAGAGAGAGAGAGAGAGAGAGAGAGAGAGAGAGAGAGAGAGAGAGAGAGAGAGAGAGAGAGAGAGACTTCTTTAATACAGCATTATAGTCCCATTTAGAGTCAAATTGACCATAAAGCAGGGTATGCTTTAGGGCGGGGCTACCATGTGATTGACAGGTTGCTACCACAGCGTCGTCCTGTCTGACAGTTTTTGGTGTTTTTGTACACCGTGTTTTCACTACATGAAAGGCAATTTTAACCTTTTGGCCACCTGAAAGTCTTTTTCTGCCGTGTCTCCCAGGATTCATTGCTATGTGTGGTTAACTAACAAACTATTAACATTAGTACCATTAGGTTAGGCGAGGTTACTATCTTATCAGCAGGAGTTATTCAGCGTAACATAAATAAGATCATTTTGTTTGTAACATTAATTTTGAAGTTGTTACAAAGTAGCCAACTTTAGTTGCTAACTGTCTCAGCCATAGGCATGGCAGCTAACTGTCCTCAGTCCCTTTTACACGGACATCAGCTGCCAGCTTAGCAGCGGAGCAACGAGCCCCCCCGCCCCGGCCCCGCATTCCATGTCTGAACCTTTTTATGCAGAACAGTGAGGTGGCATAACCACATCTAGCCTTGAACAGGCGGTGTAAAAGGGGCTTTAGGGACTTCCAACCCCAGTGAAGCCACTTTAGCGGCGCATAGAGAAATTATTTTGTGTCATGTGATTGGCTCTTCTGATCGGCCTTTATATAGACCACCGATCAAAGTATTTAGAACAAATATTGGCTGATGGAAGATCGACCGGAGCACCCTTACACTTCCACTTCTTGGATCACAATGTAGCCTTTATTATAGTTTAAATTAGGTAAGAGCCATTCTTTGTGATAATGAGTCAAATTTTATATTCTTTACATCTGATCGGTTTGTGTTCTGTTACTTAAACATGTATGTGAAAAGACAAGTCTAACAAATGATTGTTACATGTCTTATTTACATTTTAATATATAAAACCTCAGAACAAAAATATGTTCAAAAGAAAATCTTCAGGATCATGTCGTTCTTGCAAGTGCTCAAAGTGTTCTACCAAATATCATTTAAATCTATTATTTCAAGTTACTGTGAGAAACTTTTAATTAATTTATGAAACCATCTCAGTTAAATCCTGAAGCCTCTATATGACCTTCATAAGTAAACGTGACCATCAGAGAGAAGATGGTCTGTTTCTATAGAGTTATTCTTAATGCTTGTCAGTGGAGCACCGGGTTGGATTTTGGTGAAACCAGATGACATCATGCAGTCTAGTTCACTAGAGTTTCTAGTGAACACTAGAAACTCCTTCAGCTTAGACTCCAGCAGGGCCTCCAGCAGAGACCAGTCCATCTTGGACTGACCCAGATCCGGCTTTGCTGCGTCCTTGGACCTGCAGTCGGTGCTCCGGCGGGAAGAGGAGAGCTCAACACCCAGGAGCAGAGTCTCCTCCTCCTCCAGGAGCAGAGCTTCTCCTTGGTGCTCCTCCGGTCCCCTGCTTGTACTACTTTATAGAACTGGATTCCAGTGATGCTTGTGTAGGATTGTTAGAGACTAGTGTGAGCCAAACATTTCCAATAAGTCCAGAGCGTTATAAAGTCCAAAAGTATTCACACAGTCACAACCTGTTTTTATCTAACGAAATATTCTGCTTTAATCTATGTTTGTTGCCATTTAGCCTTCCAAAAACAACATTTGTTTGTTCTCGTGCTTCCCACGGTGCACACAAAGATATGCATGATGATTCATTTATAGAGGGATATGTGGACATTGTATTATAGCCTAGTACAACTCAAATTGTGCTGAAGAGGAATCATTTACTTTGGCCGGTGTGTGTGTCTTCTCTTCTGTCTTGTGTCAGGAAAATCAAAAGGGTTGGCAAGCATGGGATGCATTTTGTCATTTATCAGAATCTGATTAATCTATATCATCTATCTATCTATCTCTGTCTCTATCTCTATCTCTATCTCTATCTCTCTCTCTCTCTCTCTCTCTCTCTCTCTATCTATCTATCTATCTATCTATCTATCTATCTATCTATCTATCTATCTATCTATCGCTATCTATCTCTCTATCCTTTCAGGCCCATACCTTTTTAAATAGATTACCAGTGTGTTTTCTTGCCAGATTCCCTTCCAGAAAAAATAGATCAGACAGACTGTGAAACTGTTGCTGCAGATCGCGAGCCGGCTGTAGAGCCGGGCCTGTGTGTGTCCAGCTGTGTTGCTCTCAGAGCGAATTAAAGAGAAGGCGAGAAAACAGGCAAACATATGTATTAAACATTTCAATTCAGAATAGATCGTCTCTGTTAATCAGCCTTAAAAGAGACCTCAAATCAAACTATTTAGAACTAATAACGACCGATAACGAGAGGTGGCAGATCAATTGGAGCACCCTTAATTGCAGCATAATTAAATTTCTAAATGATTCAGTAATTATTTACTTTGTTTTTCTTGCCAGGACCTGATTGAGCTCCACCTCACCTACTGCAATAGTCTGTCATCCCGCAGCTTGAAAACATTGACCTGCTTCCGTGAGACCTTGGTGTCTCTTTGTCTCTTCGGCTGCAGCCACATTTTCTACAGGAAGGGTGGCGCCCCGCTCGCCTGCAATGAAGATACTGAGGACGAGGACGAGGAGAGCCCTGCTTCTAGGCAAGCACTAGAGACGGACTTTAACTTCCAGGGGTTCAACCGCCTCAGGTTGCTCAACTTAGGTGGCCTGCCTGACGAGGTGGATGCTGAGAGCCTGCTCAAACCCCTGAAGTCTCTCACCTCACTAGATCTGTCTAATGTACAATTGCTGGGGACAGCTTTTCTCACCCAGTGGAAAGATAGACTGGCATCTCTTGTTCTCTACAATGTGGACCTGTCAGAGGAGTTGGTCAGTACATTGGTGGAGATCACTAATCTCAGGTAAGGTGGGAGGGGGTGTTTATGTTTATGTTGTGTGTGTGTGTGAGAGAGAGAGAGAGAGAGAGAGAGAGAGAGAGAGAGAGAGAGAGAGAGAGAGAGAGAGAGAGAGAGAGAGAGAGAGAGAGAGAGAGAGAGAGAGAGAGAGAGAGAAAAAACACTTTGTGCTGGTGTTTTAAGCAGAGCGAGTTATAAGAGAGAATTAGAATTAGCCTATGATGTTGGGCGATATTCAGAAAACATTACGTATATGTAAAATAAATTTGTTAATCTCTGGGGCCGTTGAGTGAACTATTCAGATATGTCGGGGTAATCCTCCCTGATGGACCTGGTGTCTACTCGGGGAGGATTTGTGTAAATGTTTCGGATCATTAGTAAGGGTTGAAGATTCACAATGCGTTTGTGAAGAGGTGGCAGGCAGTCAGAGCTTAATGTTACTGACCCAAATTAAGGAAGAATAGAGAAGAGGGTACCGTGATACGCCAATAAAGACGCCGCGGAAAAAGCAGCTGAGCCAGAGTCTCGCACCAGAAGGACAGGAACATCCACATTTAGAATAGCTTCGATGGCACTATCGCCTACTACGATCCACTGTACTGTTACTCCTCGGTTCATGCACACAGCTGACAACGGTTTGACAACACCGTTAGTCCTGCTCTCTGGCTCTGATTGGCTAATCTCAAGTCCCCATGTTTGACTTTATTAGTTGATAACATTTGAATGGAGGAAACCGCTGTTTGACGTCACGATGCCAGAAGAATCAACTCAAACAAGGTGGAGTGAGCAGATTCAAAGGGTTGGATCCAGGCAATTTCAAACTGTGTATGTAGCGACATACCCGGAAAACCCCTCGCTGTATTACACTTTTTCTCCATTGAATACACACAAAGAATTTAACTGCTCACAATTCTGAAAAATGTAATTTTAGTATAGAGACTCCAGACTGCTAAACTCTAAGAACGATTCAGTTATCTTCACTCCAAAGGAAATGCTAAATCAACCAGGACAGAAGTCTTAAGGATTGTCACTTTAAGTTTTGTGCAGCAGTAGCTTCATCAGCCCAGTTGTAGTTAAATGATCTATCAGACTCAAGTTGTAGAGTTGAACATACAAGAGGCCTTACTGAGGCTCTGCAGTCCTTTTTTTAGGCTTTGCTTTGGAAAAATGTAAGAAAAGCTGCACAGCTTAAAATTGTGTCATGCAATATGTGTTTTATGGCAGTCCTGTTTAGAGGTGTAAAATATGGGAGGCTGGAACGAAAAATTCATACAGCCCGGCAATGGAGCTTATTTAAATTCACTTTATGCTAATCAGATGAACTGCAGCTCAACTGTTGTTATTATATATGATATACCTGCTAAATATAAAACAATTCTTACTCACTTAAGCACTTCTGTTGGAGTATACTGGTGCCTTAAACTGTCTCTCACACCAATCACACAAAGGTTAGAGCGGCTCTCACTGGAAGAGCGGGTTGTCCTTCAATCAGAGGCTCGGCGGTTTGATTCCCAGCTCTGCTCATCCATGGCTTGCTCCTGTAGCGGTGTGTGAATGAATATTAGTTAGTTCTGATGCATGGTAGCTCCTCCCATCAGTGTGTGAATGGGTGAATGATGACACGTAGTGTTAAAGCACTTTGAGGAAGACTAGAAAAGAGCTGTACAAGTACAGTCCATTTAAAAACATGCATATTTTGCTCAAGGTAGAGTTTAGGACCCATCCCACAAATTATCGTATTAAATGTGTGGAGTTTTTGGTGAAGAATCGGGTACAAATACATGTGGCTTAAAAAAAATATATGCAGTCAATATAAATGATGAGGTTTGAGTCCCTTCATTTACACTAGCTGTAATTGATATGTTAAGAATAATATATGAAATGACAATGTAGTGATGAACCTAAAGAGGATTATCAGCTAAATGTTTTTTGCTGCAGCAGGCAGCGGTTTTCCTGGAGCTGCTCAGCAGCAGACAGCAGACAGTTGGAGACTAGCTGGTGGACGTAGTGGATCAACTCTCTCAGCTTATTTATTTCAGTGGTGTACAAGGGGAAGGCCGTTAAACGTGTGTAGCCATGTACATGCGCTATCTAATGTAATCGGCTTATGTCATCCTTTAATGATGATGGACTACTAGATGGAGATATATGTTTCCGTCTGTAAAAGCAGTCCCTCTTTAATTTTTATTGATATACAACTTTAAATCATAGTGGATTAAAGCGGAGGTTTGGATGTTTTCAAGTGCCTCCTAATATATTTGCTCCCATTGCAATGTCAGTATGCATAACTTTTAGAACTGACAAAACTGAATTTCTAATCATTTTAATGTCCAAATACCTGTGTTGTTCCCTTTACATTGCCACTAATCTTTTGAAAAGAATGTGTCGCTGTCATTGATAAAACTCTGCATTCTCCAGGCATCTCGACGTCTCGCGGGAGAGCAGGCGGACCTCTAAGTTTAAGATGACCAGGAAAATCCTGACGGCCATTGTACAGCGTCTGGTCAACCTGGTGTCCCTGGACGTCTCAGGTCACATTATGCTAGACAACTGCACAGTTCCACACTTTGAAGAAGCTATGGGTCGGCCAAGGTAGGTAACCCACTCTAAAGTGTACGTTGTCGTTTCAGATGAAGAATGACCTTCTGAACAAGCCAGTTTTTTCTCTCTTTCAGCATCGAGCCTTGCAAGAGTAGCATCTATCCTTTCCAGGAGCTGAAGAGGCCGCTGCAGTTTCTGGGCTTGTACGACACCACCCTCTGTAATGTGACGCACATCCCTGCTTATAAGGTACTGGTCATCTGAGGGGCCGCACACACATTACAGTTTAAGGCTGATAATGGTTATTTTGGGCATCACATCTAATGGACAGGCAATCCATTATGACAAACTTGTTTGAGCATTCCGTGATTGAAAACCGGTCATGTGCACATACTCATATTGCTTATGAACAGGTTTTGCTTTATGGGTTACATCTGTGTGTTGTCGGCCTTTTTCAGGTGACCGGATCAAAGAATGAAGACCAGGTCCTGAATGCCATTGAGGCTTACACAGAGTTTCGCCCTGAGCTGGCCCACAGAGCCATCAATCAGCTGTTTGACATTGCCAGGATACAGCACTGCAGCCAACTGCTCCGAGCTTTGCAGGTATGAGGAGTTTAATTTGGGTCGCTCTTTGAAGGAGGTGACACCATGGTTGTGCATCACTCTCATACCCTTTCTGTCCTTTCAGCTTGTCATAGCAGCATTAAAGTGCCATAAATATGATAAGAGCATCCAGGTGACGGGCAGCGCTGCTCTGTTCTACCTGACCAACACGGAATACCGCAGTGACCAGAGTGTGCGGTTGCGTAGAGAGGTCATTCAGGTGGTCCTAAATGGAATGGAGCAGTACCAGGAGGTCACCGTAAGTCTCTCTGTGGCCTCATCCCCACCTCTGAGAAACTTGGCTCAACTTCAAGTTTATCTGTGAAGTATTATACTTTTATTTTAAAAGGTGACATTTCTTTCTCAAACCAATTCTATACTCATGCCGTTGTCTGACGGTATCAATCAATTAGACTTTATTTGTAAAGCACTTTTCATACAATTAAAATGTAAGACAAGACTAAGTGCAAAGTGCCACCTGCTCATTAGCAGCAATAAACATTCACACACTCACACACATTTGGGGTAAAATGGAGGTTGTATTTACATGAGGAAGAAGTGATAAAAAAGTATAGTTCTTATAAACAAAATCCAAGAAAAATGAATGTTAATTATGTGCTTGATGAATAAAGTTTTGACTATATGCAGCTTAATTATATCACATCATAAAATTGAAATGGAATCAACTGTGATCCGCATCATGTTGCTCATCAAACAGTTTTCAGTGGTAAACCCTCCTGTGTCTCCCACTGTGTCCCCGTCCCTGCCCCACACCAGGTCCAGAGGAACTGCTGCCTGACTCTGTGTAACTTCAGTATTCCAGAGGAGCTGGAGTTCCAGTACAGTCGGGTCAACCAGCTGCTGCTGAAAATCCTGGAGCCAGCCAGGCAGGATGAGTCCATCCAGAGAATTGCTGTGCACCTCTGCAATGCTTTGGTCTGTCAGGTGGACAACCATCACAAGGAGGCTGTGGGAAAAATGGGATTTGTCAAGGTAACATTAAGATGAGCTTTACACTTATACCCATATTCCTGACAGATGTCCATAACATTTTGTTTGACTACACCAGGGTTGTGCAGTGCAGATGTGTGTGTGGTGTGATTGGTTGTGGAGGACTCAGAAAAGATGCAGAATAATCAATCAAAAGATGCCTGGTTCTGCTTTTGCAGCCATTTAATGCGATGTAATCTTGCAGTGCTATGTGTTGGTCAGTCACATACTAGCTCTGATAGCAGGACTGCTGTAGTACACCGTTCACTTCACAAGCATCACAATAGAGCAGACCATTAGTGCTACTCTGGTAACTTTTTCACAGTTGTACAGTCTAAACTTATGTTCAGTGTCTTCAAACGTGATTTGTATTTCATATTTTACCCTCTAATTAAATAAAGATCAAAACAACCACATACTTATCTCCATTGCAGCAAATTGATTATAATAAGCCTTCATATTGTTTTCTTGTTTTGTGGTACTCTTGTAGTGTAGCAGCATGCCACTCTGTTGCTGTGAAAGCACCATGAGAGCTGTCAGCTGATACAAGTGTTTTGTTTCCTCCTTCACAGACGATGTTGAATTTAATTCAGAAGAAGTTACAGGATAGAATGGTGAGTCTCTCTTTAACTCCTCCTGAATCTTTTTGACTTTAAGCTGTATGGCTTTAGACTATTATAACTAATAACCATGCTGCATCACATACGCTTGTCTACCTACTGCAGTCAAATGTAGGATTCCTGCTGAAGTCTGTGTGTTTGTTGCCCCTCAGTGTGACCAGGTGATGGAGTTTTCCTGGAGCGCTCTGTGGAACATCACCGATGAGACGCCCGACAACTGTCAGATGTTCCTCAACTGTCGGGGCATGAGTCTCTTTCTGGAGTGTCTACAGGTGAGGCACTCAGCTGTGTCTTTTCTGAGACCAGAAGAGTCCACTAAGCATGCTTACATGTTAGAAATGAAATATCATGCTTTTGGACTATGACGGCAGTAGTCTCCTGATATTTCCACTGTGTGCTAACGTATCTCTCCCCTTGTTGTATCTCACTCCAGGAGTTTCCAGACAAGCAGGAGCTTCACCGCAACATGTTGGGGCTGTTAGGAAATGTTGCTGAGGTGAAAGCTTTGAGGCCACAGCTGCTCACCCCACAGTTCATCTCTGTGTTCAGGTAAGAACTGTTAGAACCAATGGAGTGTAAAATAATTCTCCAACGACTGGGGTCAAACTAAAACATTGAACGAATCAGAATCAGAAGTCTTTATTGCCAAGTTGGTGACACATACAAGGAATTTGACTTGGTGAAAGGTACATAACAATAAACAAAAACAAAAAACAGTTCTATAATAGGAGACATAATAAAAAAATAATAAAAATATGGTAAACAAACAAATGACAGTACATTAAAACAAGTGTATTATTAAAGTGGCAAGTGTATGTATGTATGTATGTATGTATGTATGTGTGTGTGTATATATATATATATATATATATATATATATATATATATACATGTATATATATACGTGTATATATATATATATATATATATACATCGTGTGTGGTATATATATATATATATATATATTATATATATATATATATATATATACATATACACGTGTATATATATATACATGGCATACACATATATATATATATATATGTGTGTGTGTGTGTGTGTGTATGTATATATATATATATATATATATATATATATGTATATATGTATATATATATATATATATATATATATATATATATATATGTATGTATGTATGTATGTATATATATATATATATGTATATGTATATGTATATAGTATATATATATATATGTATATATATGTATGTGTGTGTGTATATATATATATATTATATATATATTTATATTATATATATATATATATATATATATATATATATATATATATTAATGTATATATATATATATATATATATATATTATGTATATATATATATATATATATATATATATATGTGTATATGTGTGATGTATGTGTATATATGTATGTGTATATATATATATATATATATGTATGTATGTATGTATGTATGTATGTATGTATGTATATATATATGTATGTATGTATTATTATGTGTATATATATATATATTATTATATATATATATATATATATATATATATATATATATATATATATATATATATATATATATATATATATATATATATATATAATTTAGGAGACTTGTGTCATTTTATTGAGCGAATTGAATTGTCTGCCAACAAAGAACAAGAGTTCAGCCACTGCTCCGTGGGCAGAGAGAAAGAGACAGTCAATTAACTAAAGTCCTGGTGGGTGTAGAATATCTATTTGACTGAAAACAATGGAATTGTGCTTAGAGTTTAGTTTATTTTGTTGATACATAGCTGCAAGTTACAGAACTCTGCCTCACGCATCCACACCCCTGGCAGTGTAGTGAAAACCTCTTCAGTGGAATTTCCTGTTCCAGTCGGTGTCTCCAGGAACACATTTTGCCATGATGACTCACACTCAGAATCACAAGGGGAAAACAATACCAGCGTCACTGTGGTGGCTGGTGTAGTCCAATACATATGGTCTAACTCTCCAGGCGCATGACATCTGAAAATATCTTGTCTCTGTTGGAGTGCGTTGATGTATCGCCACTAACTCAACAACATACAGTCATTGCTAAACAGATGAAAGCTTTTGTAAAAGAAATGTATTGTTTGACTTTGCCTGCAGACTTGAATGAACACAGCTGGAACAAACTAGACTATGTCAGACGTTGTGGGTTTAAAACAAATGTCAGATTATATACGTTCTATACTGTTGCATAGCAATGACTCCATGACAACAGGCTGAAGAGTTCACATGCTACACAGAACAAGACACATGACGACTGCACCTTCTTCATATCCTTGGAGCACCCACACACATAATAACGCCTTACTAAACTCAATGAACCAAATGGTTCAAACACAACTAAATATAGAGTTTGTAGTTCAAAGTCAGTTTACTGTCTGAGGGTTTTGCAGACATCTCATCAGATATTTGTTGTTTTGTGTTCTCCCATCACTGTTTGATGCTTTGTCAGTAACCTGCTGGACAGTAAGGCAGATGGGATCGAGGTGTCGTACAATGCATGTGGCGTTCTTTCACACATCATGTTTGATGGGCCGGAGGTCTGGTCCATGGAGGAGCCGCGAAGAGACACCGTGATGGACAAGATGTGGGACGCCATCCAGAGCTGGGACGTCAGCTCGCGCCGCAACATCAACTACAGGTGATCATCTCTTTAGTTATTAATGCCATATCAGCTTTTCATTTAGATAATGTATATTATATTGCAATATGACATGGATTATTCAAAATAATACCAAAAAGTATCAAATATCAGGAGGAATAGTTCAGACAGGGAACATTATTTGGAGCAGCTGATTTCTGACATGTAACATGTAACATGTAACAACAACTCACAAGAGATGAAATGTTTCACTGAATGGGTTGAAAAGCTATTTAAGCCTGTTGGTAAATGGACTATACTTGTATAGATCTTTTCTAGTCTTCCGAGCACTCAAAGCATGACATCATTCACCCATTGATGACACTGGCTAAGGTTCCACCTGCCCATCAGGAGTAGCTAACATTCACACACCGTAGGCACAGCTACGGGAGCAACTTGGGGTTAAGTGTCTTGCCCAAGGACACATGGACATGGGCTAGAGGAGCCGGAGATCGAACCGCTGATCCTCTGATTGAAGGACGACCCTGCTCACCACTAAGCCACAGTCTGAAAATGATTACCGAAAACAAATTACCGACTAATGTCCTGACCTCTGTACATGAGTCCCAACACATCAGTATATTCTGTGTGGAAGCTGTGGTCTCGCTGTACAGCACAGCTGTCAATGGCTTTTCCTCCTTTTTGAATTTTGACATTGCGGTTGGTCTCTCAGGTCGTTCGAGCCCATCCTGCGACTGCTGCCTCAGAGCATCGCCCCTGTCAGTCAGCACTGGGCCACATGGGCTCTCTACAACCTGGTGTCCGTTTACCGTGAGTACCTCCTGCTCCCAGGGCTTACATGCTCAGAGGGGCTCTGAACTATCGCCATGAACACTGCTTCTGCTAACTTGTGTTTCATTGGCAGCTGGCTTCTAATGCACATGTTATATAATAATATACTGGTACATCTTCCAGCAATGAGTCTTAAAACTCAAAAATGTAACTTGGCATATTTTAAAATCCTCTTAATATAATAGTCTTCTACTGTTTTCTAACATTAGCATTTGTCTTTCACTCTTCACCAGGCTACTTATTCTTTTATTCATGTACACACATTACAGTTCCTTACTGCTGATGCCTAAATTGGTCTCTTTACATTAATTTTTCTTCCGCAGCAAGCAAGTATTGTCCCCTGCTGATAAAGGAAGGAGGAATAACCCTTCTAGAGAAAGTTCTAGAACTGGAAAGCTCACAGCCAGAGACAAAGGACATGGCCAGGTAAGACTTGAGGCTGTGTGTATAAGCTGTGCTTGAAAGAATCCTTTTCAGAACTCCTCCAGAAGGTTTTATCAGCCAAGATCCATTGTGATGGCTGATGGTTCAGTCACAGGCTGAGCAGCAGAGAAAGGGTTAACATTCTGTCTGTTGCACCAAGTAAAGAGAACGATTACAAGTCTTTGGCCACATCATTTTGTTAGCAGCCAGGCCTGGAACCCCATCATTTAAGGGGTAAGGCCACTAGTGTCAATTGTTTGAGGGCACGAAGGCTAAATGCCAGGGCAGCAAGGCCTTGAAATAAAACAATGGTTTTGAGTCCACGGAAATATTGAATT
This sequence comes from Ophiodon elongatus, assembly GCA_016806645.1. Lineage (NCBI taxonomy): Eukaryota > Metazoa > Chordata > Actinopteri > Perciformes > Hexagrammidae > Ophiodon > Ophiodon elongatus. The sequence continues at coordinate 2,619,715 of JACSYO010001746.1, read as the reverse complement.
TAACTTAAAGGGATAGTTTGGGTCTTGTGAAGTGGGCTTGTATGAGGTACTCCTCCACAGTCAGTGTATTGCCTCCAGTAGTACAGCAAAGCCATAGCCTGCTTTGGACTGGATAACATGGGTCCTGCCCCAACAGGATGAATGTTTCACTAAAATGCTGCTGATTGTTGATTGTTAACCTCAGTTCCTGGGAACATGTCGTCCCCCAGAATTTGGTCTTGGCACATGTCTCACGACACATGACTTCAGTAACCCAGAGGAGTTGTGGGATGGTTAGATGTAGCATTAGCTGCTAACACTGGTGCAACTTACCTTAGGTTGACTGCTCCTCTCGACAACTTTCCTGTGAGCACACGCAACAGATTGTGTGACATGCTGCAGGTTTGTAAGACTTCAAATGCATAGAAAAGATTCCAGGCAGCATTATGCATGGAGGTCCTGACATTTCATTCAGTGTGGGAATATTGTATTAGCTTCAGCAGGTAATTTCTTCTGATGTCAGAGAAGGTGCTCTTCATTTAAGATGAGGCACCCTACCTACAGTATAAAATGCAGTTTGAACCCTTGATATGGCTGCAACACTAGTTGGCTTTTGAATTCCTGCTAATATCAGATATCTACTATCACCAAATCCTGCGGCTGGTCTGTGTTTGTTCTTACTACCAGCGAGCTAAGATCAGACAAACTATGATGTGGACTTAAAATCCAGACTAACAGCTTTCACAGCAGCCGAAGTGAACTAAAGCAGAGCAAGCACCCAAACATCCCCTTGTGGATTGCACCATTTGACTGAAATAATTTCAGTACAGGCATAGAAGGTACTGTTTAAGAAGTGGACCTGTACCTAAGTCTTAGCTAACTTGTTAAATATTGAATGTTTTCAGCAAAGTGATGGAGCAGTGTGAAACCTTCAAAGAAGACCCCATGGAAACCAGTCATGGACAGGAGGTAAACTATGGACAAAGAGGTTGACCTCACAGGAGCCATAACTCCCAGCAAACCTCAAACAAACCGACCTAAGGCCCCTCCCACTGTCATCACCACAAGGGGCAATCGTGTGCATTATTCTTATCATTCTTATTATTTTGTAGAGCAGAAATGTGTCTCTGACCCGCTTCACAGCCGTTCGGACAAACCCTATGACACGTAGGACTAAAGATGTGGTGCAGGGAGCTTCGTGTGTGTGTGTGTGTGTGTGTGTGTGTGTGTGTGTGTGTGTGTGTGTGTGTGTGTGTGTGTGTGTGTGTGTGTGTGTGTGTGTGTGTGTGTGTGTGTGTGTGTGTGTGTGTGTGTGTGTGTGTGTGTGTGTGTGATTTATAGACAGATCAGAGCAGTTGGAGTGATGCTCACTACTACTAACTGTAACATAGAAGAAAAGGCTCACAGCGTGTAGTGTCCTGCACCGCCAGCAGAGGTCTCAGCTCTCAGCAGGCTGCTGGCTCACAGCCCTCATGCCTGTGGAGGCCGCCAGCTGTTAACAGTGAATATTAGCCATTCTGTGTGTAGGCTGCAGAAGCATCACACTGATGTTGACAGGAGGGAAGTCTTCCCAGACTGTGTGGCACAATGATTTCTTTGTTATATATGTAAATATTCTCTGTTTGTCTCTTCCTTTTACTGTGTGTATGTTTTATAATATAACTGTAAACACTCATAACTTTACTCTATATTTAAATTTGTTTAGGTTTGACTGACATATGGTCAGTGCTAAGAAACTATATCCAGAATATCCAATCATTCATATGTAGTGTGGCAATCCTGGATTCTCTGTTCTTTAAAGGATTATTTAGATTTGGTTGCTACTTGCGTCTGTTTTTAATGATCTGGCATTTTAACCTGATTCTGTTGATCCTTCTATTGGAAGTCAAAACACCCAAAGTAACTCCACTTGATATGGCCAAAGGTATGAGGACACTGCAGGTCCCTATGCACAAAGCCATGTTCATAAAGAAAAGCTTTTCCCAGTTTGGTGAGGAAGAAGTTGACTGGCCTGCAAAGAGCCCTGACCTCAACCCCCTCCACTGGGCTGGACTGGAACGCGGCCTCAGTCAGACCCCATCACCCAACACCATTGTGGACCTCACTGATGCTTTACTATGTAAAACCAGATGAGTGGCCACTATCAAATATCACATATGGTGCAGTGTTAAAGAGTGCTGCACCCATTTAGTATTTCACCCCTTTTTTTCACTTGAGTCAATGAATCAGGTATTCCACGCTGGTCGGTGGTGGGCCACACACCAGTCAAGTTACTGCTGGCCTCTCATTGCATTGAAATAACTGCAAGTTGTCATCAGAGTGGTGCGTCTGCTGTCTATTCCAAATGCTTTGTTGAACCAGAAGACAGACTTCACACTGTTGTATCACAGTCTTCTAAATGTTCAGTGTGATGCCAGAGGATTAGAAAGAAGAGGCTACAGGAAGCAGTTCTCCTTGACGACACCACTGTCACTGCTTGGGCAACGTGCTGCTGGGTACAGTAACTGCTGGGAGAAAATAGAAATGGGGTATTCTTGTGTTTCAAGTTCAAATGAAGGTAATCTGTTCAGGAAGTAAAACCTGTCTCTCAGGAATGGATGCATCACATGGAGGGAGGGTGGTGGTCCGTTTCACAGATGTCACTGAACACAGGATAAACCAGTTCTACTCCACGTTAAGGAGCCAACACTGCTCTCACCCTCACTTTACTGGGACTGCACCTTTATATTTATGGAACATCTGACTTTATTCACTTAATTTGCTGTTGTGACCTTAAAGACGCCCTGTGAGTTTTCTTGTAAACAGTTTCCCACCAAAACATATTGTGTGGATGCTTGAAGACTTCAAACTAGATGAATGCATTTCATATATATATATATATATATATATATATATATATATATATATATATATATATATATATATATATATATATATATATATATATATATATATATATATATATATATATATATATATATATTAAAAAAAAAACTGGTTTATTCAGTGGCATTCATTTCTCACAATGTGGCACTGAGGTCATTTACAGGACTTTTGGATGAGGACATTCTTCTGGAAACTACATTCACAGTAAATGTCCCACTTGGCTGTCAAAGGCAGTGTCTTGAATTTTGACATTTCTAGCTAAGAGAGCAGATTACCTGTCATGTATGTCTATTTTCAAACCAGTGAGGCATGGCTAATACACAGCAATTTACTGCTAATGTGTTGTAATAATACTTCAATCAGAAACTGTGCATTGTAGTTTAGTTGAGAAGTACGACACACATGTGATGTAGTAGAAGGCCAGAGGATCAGGGGGCCAGGAGCCGCTGCTGTTTGCGTCCTATCCTTCACGGGAGTTTAACAGTGCAGTTACAGTATATACCTGTAATAGTTCACAGTGATGAGATGCATCCAATAAAATGGCTTTCTTATTTAAGTCTCCTTGCCTTACAGTGTAGAATGAAAAAAATGACACAAGGAAAATAAAAGTTGAAATCACAAAGTCCTAATACAAATCATATACATACACCATTCATATTGCAAAATGGTTTAATTCTACTCATAGTTGTAGTTCCATTGTTTTCTGTCAACTATGCCTCAAATAACTTTCCATTACTGATTAATCACACATATACCATTGTGTCCAACCAACAGTCCCGATCCCAAAGATATTTCATTTACACTTCTATTAAACAGAGTAAAGAAGCATCAATTATTCATCTACATTTTTGCAGATAAGAGTTTCTGTCTATCAACACTCAGTTTACTGCATGCACTCTATCGGTGAGTTTCTAGGTCAGGGCTACAGTGTGTTTCCACCTTGGTTTAAGTAGTGAACGCAGTGCTGATGCCGATATCAGATTTGGGGTTGCCAGCAAAGGAACCTCCATTCTCCCTCGGTGTCCATTGAGACGGTTAGCTCCTCCCCTAGATGTGCTGGTTGAGATGGGCCTGGAGTGGACTGGTACACGTGCACCTGTACCTCAGTGTGGAGCTCCAGCTGCTTATCTGCTCTGGACACGGTCTCTATCTTACAGTCAGGGTGATGTTCACGAGTGATGCCTCTCATGGTTTTTCAGCTATTTCACTCATGTTGGCTTTACCCACTGACTGACTGATTTCCTGGTTCTCATGTACAGTTTTTCTTTGTGATTATTGGAATCTGATTGGTACAGCTCTATTTCTATCGCTATTTCACCATCATGGTGGGAATTAATGTTCAAGTAGGCAGTGGTGTGAGATGAACATCTTTCTGTTTGGAATTAAAATTTGTGGACATGAAGAAGATTTACAATTCTGTCTTATATGATCAAAACTATATCTGTTGTGAGTTTTTAGTTCATGAATCACACTGTTTGTTTAAATACCATAGTAGAAGTGTGAACTTCTCTGTAGAGAAAGTAGATGATCATTTGGACATCTTGATTCCCCCATCACATATTCTTTCTAATTTGAAGTCATCAAATGTCTCAGTTTTGGCTTAGCAGGAAGAAATAATGTCTCGAGCTGAAAAAAAGAAGCCCATGGATGTTAGTGACGACAATTAGCTACTGTTGAGGGTTGACTGTTATTTATGAAGTTGTATGTGAATAAGAAAATGGTTAAAGTGAAAAACTGCTGTTTCAGATTTCATCTACTTATTTCATGTTTCTGAAGACTGTCGACACTCTGTTACTGATTTCTTTTGTAACTGCTGTGTAATCCAAAATGGAGTGAAGAATATTTGATCCAAACATGATGGAATTCCAGTTTTTCCTGCTCTGAATAGGATCAGGCCGTTCGTGTAACGATATGAATAAGCAATAAAGGTGGAGTGGTAAAAAATGTGAGTCAAGTGTTGTTCTTCTGTTGTCATCACAGGTTATTAATTTGTGATGACTGTTTAAAGAACCAGTGGTAAATGGACTCTTTTCTAGTCTTCCAACCACTCAAAGCGCTTTAACACTACATGACCTCATTCACCCATTCATATACTGATGGGAGGGGCTAAGGTGCCACCTGCCCATCAGGAGTAGCTGCCATTCACGAGACATCTGGGGTTAAGTGTCTTGCCCAAGGACACATCAACATGGACTAGCGGAGCCGTTGGATTGAGCCGCCGATCCTCTGATTGAAGGACGACCCTGCTCACCACTAAGAAACAGTCGCCCACAGTGAGCCTGGAACTCCAGTATGAAGATGGTAATTTTTATAATGCCATCAAAGCCCTGTTGCATGTTTACAGTTCAATAATGTCTGGACTGAGGCAGGCAGATCTCCCTACTTAATATGTCATTTATGGAAATGACTTGGCTCAAGAAATGAAGCAAGCTGATGTAGCTGTACCAATTGATAATATGAACCGTATAGTATTCAGTTATATGCTGATGATGTTGTGGTGGGTGCAGAGAAAGATTCATTTAGAATGGAACATGGACATGGACAGTGGACCACCATTTAGGGAGGGGTTGTCATGACTACGCGACTGTCCTGTTCAGACATGGTGGCTTAAATGTTAGCTTGAAATTTGGGCAGACAAAAACATCCAGGTACAACTGGACAATACATACAAAAAAGCAGAGATTTATGGGATAATTGGAGAGTCCTTACATGTGCATGAGATCAATGGAACAACTGAACAATGCCGTGTAAATCTTAAGAAAAAGATTTTACAATGTGAGGGACGCTATGTAAGTGGCATCAACAAGAGAACCGAATGTTATTGAGTTGCAACCCATGACACCACATCTGGAAACTCCATCAAAATCATCTCCATCATCTGATCAAGAAATCCCGATCTTGTTGTGAAATGTGTACAAATGCATGCTATAGTTGAGGGGATAGCTTCTAACATATAGACATGGTTGTAGCCGGCTGTGAGCTCACCGAGGTCTGGACCTTGTCATTATTTCCTTAAAAGCCCGCCATTTCTCTGCATCTGAATGACAGCTGTCAACAAGACAGCTGTCTGAGGTGGTAAAGACGTGCTGGGTGAGATGACTGGAAAAGGTGAAAGAGTGTGCAGTCACAGAAATTGTGTACACGAGGAGCCACGAGGATCCATGAGGAGCTCTCCTGGGGTGCATGAATGTACAGCTGAGCGGTCTTTTGAAGGGAACATGTGATGGGGACCAGGACTTGTAAAGCAAAGATGTGGAATAGTTTGGCCGTGGTACCGCCGGATTCTGTTACCGAAAGTTTAACCTAAAAGATTTTCAACTGGAACAGAGCACGCTGTTACCCACACATTGACCCAAGAGAGGTTTTTGCGATATTTTCTCTTTTTGATTTTATTTTCAGGAATAATTTGCAGTGTAAAATACATAAAGTCAAACAAAAACTACTCAAGATCCATAAGAAACAATGGGATAAGATATAAATGAGCTGAAGCTCAAAAACTATGTGGGCAGTCCACAGCCCTCACTGTGAGCAGTGTTCATCAGAACTCCTCTAGAATAGCACGAGTGTTGACATCGCATCCTGTTGATGTGTATATGTGGATATAACCGCAGTACATGTGGCGGGCAGAGGCTGCGGGGAGGCGGGAGGCGGGGAGGCGGGGAGGAGGGAGGAGGGTGGCGGGGAGGCGGGACTCGCAGCCCGGTGCTGTGGTCTCTTTAAGGGCAGGGCGGAGAGCAGATCTCCGATGGTCCATGAAGCGGATTAGGGCTTCAATCCTGCGTCTGCTGCTACATCCTCTCAACTGATCCAGAGAAGTCCCAGCAGGAAACCCACAGGCCCTGCCTGTACGCACAGCTCAGTCCGGCAAAATGGATTTCAACGTCAAAAAACTGGCTTCTGGCGCAGGGGTCTTCTTCACCCGAGCAGTGCAGGTGAGCCGCGCACCAGAGGAAGGATTCCCCGTCCACTGATCTGCATCCTCACGGATGAACAGGACCATTATCTGTGGGTCATTGCGCGCGACACAGAGTAGAGGATGGTGTTTGAAAGAGCTGTGCACGCTATCGTGTATTTGGAGGGGTAAGCTGATAAAGGCTTGTCCAGCCCGATCCATTATGGATGACGCACGTGACAGCAGCTGCCGTCCTGCTCCGAGCTCAACAGGAACGAGCTTCTGTGTGCAGCCGACGGCAGGGACGAGCAGAACAAGTGTGACGTCATTATGGTATTCATGCATACAGCCACACACATGGAACTAGTCCAGAGGAAGGACCAAAGCCCTTCAAACGGGATGATAGTTATGCACACCTAGGAGAACCAAACCATGTAACAATGTAACATGAAGAAGTATATTTTAGTCATTCGTTCTTCTTCGGTTCAAAAAGTCCGATCAGAAGACATGGGGTGTAATGCCATGTAGATGAGCTCCGTGACCCATTCCCATCACCACGCAGCCTTCATTAGATACATGCGTCCCTCTGCTGACTGTTGTGATACATTGGTGAGATCTGAATGCTGTATAGGTCGGCTGCTATATCACATCTTTAATAATGACTGTAATGTACTTATTCCAAGAGGAGGGTGTTTAATCACAACGAATCTCTGAGGGTGTTGGGCCAAAACCTCAGCGCTGTTGTTTTATGGTATGGGAAGCATTCACCTTTTACTTCTTCATCTGAATCCAATGCAACCAGAAGACGTGTACGTTGAGCTCCAGTGCTGTGACCCCATGACCCCAATGTTGGATTGAATGGATCATGAATCTGAGGTTGTATCGCAGGAAACACAGGAAACTTCTGACTGCAGAGGAAGTAGGCGAGACGCTGAGGAACAAAATATTTGCGTGCCGTCTCCGCTGAAAGCAGGCGTGTTGAGAGCGGGCTGGATGTTTGACCTGTGCTGTTGCTGCTTGCAGCCTTCTGGAGAATCACTCAGGCAAACAAGTTGACAGTGAGCACTGAGCTCCCTCTGGTCCTCAGCAACACACCTGACATGACATGTTGAGTCACGGCTCCTCACGCTCACTAACAGCAGAGAAACACACTGTGGTTCAGGAGGAAACAACAGGGACAGACTGTACTGGTAGACAAGGTAGACAACCTGGACCTGGGGCCCCAACTAAAAGGGCCCCATACAGCGTCAGATTTATTATGATCTTTAGATATGACTAATATGGGATTATGTTACTATTCTAACTCATTGTTCCCTGAAATACCTTACAGAAAGCTCCAAAGCTCTTAAAATATGCAACTCATCTGTACACTACTTACTGTGTACTTCTACTGCAGAGGAAAACATTGTAGTACTACATTCACCTGACAGAGCAATGTTACCGGTTATGTTGCAGATTCAGAATTGACTAACAATACATAACAATTAAAATATGATGCCATATTATTTATGAAACTATCCAGAATAATATTAGCATTAAAAACTCTACCTTGATCAGGTGTTAAGCAGATTTAAGTACATTGTTCTGATAATTCCTCTTTTTTACTCTTCACTTGAAGTAAACATTTCAATGCAGGACTTTTACTGTGTGGTATTATAGTTTTACTATTAATAGATAATAGTTTTACTCTAGAAAGATGTTTGAGTTCTTCCTCCACTGCCGCTACAAACATTCTCAGGTAGAGAAAGTAAATCAAAGCAGCGTTTGCCTGGAGCCCCAAATCACTAAATCTGTTCCTGGAAAAACCCCAAAGTCCCCGTTCCTCCTGCACAGAAAGCACGGTGGAATACACCGGGAGGAGGACATGTGCTGATGGTGAGGTTTGTTATAAGTTGCTATCAAGTCTTCCAGTCTTACTCAATGGTGAAATACTCTGGTTTGATTCTGCTTCCAGTGAGCTGGAGTCAGTGAACTGCTGTCTGAAGCTGCAGAGCCCTGAAGCCCCGCCCCCGCTGCTGAACAGAGCTGTGTGCTTGTTTATTCAGAGTTTATTAATATTGAACGTGTCAAGTGTCCAAATTGCAACCAATTCAACAAAGCACTCCATGGAGTCCCCCGAAATACAGCCAGCAACTGTGAAGTAGATGTGATGAGTGGAGACAGACAGACAGACAGACAGACAGACAGACAGACAGACAGACAGACAGACAGACAGACCTTGCTTTAGAGTTAGACATAACTTCTCACCTTGCTGCAGTGACCCTTCAGTGATGCTGGGTTGAGGGTTTGGCACCCTACAATGCAGCCTTTATTTCACTTAATACTGTGCTTTATGGTGCATATTTCTAAACACATGTATGCCTTAATTAAATCAAATGTAGTTTTGATGGATAGACTTTTCAAATAAATTTGAGCATAAAGTATTTAAAGGTGCTTAATAACATAGGTGGGGAGCTCCCAACATGGTGACGGCTGGGCTAGCTGCTGACAGAGCTAACAGTGTTTACCTGGGGGGTATGTATGTATGTATGTATGTATGTATGTATGTGGCCTATAGAACTGTGTGTGTGTGTGTATGTATGTATGTATGTATGTATGTATATATATGTATGTATATGTGTATGTATATATATATATATATATATATATATATATATATATATATATATATATTTCTATAGGGCAAAAATATATATATATTTTTTTAATCAATGTTTAGTATTGTTTTCAAATGTCCATCTGAAAGGCTGTAATCTGCATCAATATTTCATCACATTAATGTAGCACTCAAACTCCAACTAGGCTACATGTTGTCATAGATCTATGCATGTCTCCAAACATTTCCAGTTGGAGTTCAAGTATTCTAGATACTGTGTGTATATCTCTTGTTAGCCTTGATTTAAAGTTATGTATACTCAGGATCCTGACTTTGTCTCCCAGTTCACAGAGGAGAAACTGGGCCAAGCTGAGAAGACGGAGCTGGATCCCCACCTAGAGAACCTGATCACTCGGGCAGACTGCACCAAGAACTGGACTGAAAAAATCTTTCGACAAACCGAGGTGCTCCTGCAGCCCAACCCAAGTAAGAGAAGACGTGAAAAGACATGTGACCTCCCAACTAGAAGTTACATCTCCTCATATGGAGTCCCCTTCTGGGAAAATAAATTTAATTGAATAATTGTCATTTGTTTCTTCTAAACAAATGAGAATTATTCAATTTATTTTGTATAGCCCAAAATTACAAATTAGCCTCAGAGGGCTTTACAATCTGTACACATAAGACATCCTCTGTCCCAGGAACTTTCATCGGTTCAGGAAAAACTCCCCCAAAAACTTTTTGGGGTCTTAGTCAAAAATGTAATTGAAAAGAAATTAAATGCTTTTTCCATTTTCATTCCTCAGGCACTCCATATATATTGTTTGAAACATATGATTCAAACAAGCAGGAGGCAAACACTTGAAATTGTATTGAAATGAAATGTGTTGAGGGAATGTCTGTGGACCTAAGGCTGACCTTAAAGGTCAGGTTGGTATTCCTGAGAAACCCAGCCCAGTGTTGACAACTCTTTTCCAATAAAAGTAGCTAGCAGCATTATCTGCAAAAGTTGCTCAATCTAGCAAGACAGTTGCCACTTCAATAACACTGACAGTCCATCCCTTCAGACCTCCCTCCTAAGCCACTCCCAAAAAATGATCATTCTAAACGTAAACAACTAACATGGCTACTGTTAGAACTCCCAGCTGTTAAGCTAGCAGCTTGTGGAGCAATGAGTGAACGGGCAGAATACACACAGGTAGACAGGCAGGTGACTGGTCCAATCATTACATTCTGGCCGAATGAAATGATTGGGGTTAATTACAGTCCTGCGACAGCTACAGATACCTGATTGTTTAACTTTTTTTTTGTCAGAGCATTTGATTCATTGAGTGCTGTCAGGATGTAATGCGAATTTCAACCAAAGCACCCAAAAATATTTTTGAAGACGATTACCTTTAAACTTAAATGTCAAATTGTAATTGTGTGTTGTCGTTTTTTTTTTTAGCTCTTTTAGTATCAAACTTAGAGATTCTACCCATCCTACATAATTCTGTAATAGACTTAAAATGGATAGAATAGTAGAATGGACCTTGGTATTAATGTCTAACTCTGACTGTGTATTTTCTAATCCTCCATGCTGCAGTTGACCACACTGGTAAGTCTTTTCCCAGGCTGTTGTTTAAGGGAGGACTGATGACCTCATTGTTCATAATGAGGACAGATGATGTTCAGTGTAGCATAAAGAGCCACAGTATGGCTCCACGCTTTCATTTACAGTTTGACCAAGGTAGACTGTATTGTATCACATGTTGAAACTGAAACCAGAGTGAATCCATACTATTCAGAGAGACTGAATATGAACACAGAGACAGTGGTTAAGCTTCCCTCAGTGAAACTTTCCTGCATATTTTTCACAAGAAACGCCTTCAATAAATGGACCGTACTTGTATAGATATTTTCTAGTCTTCCGACCACTCAAAGCTCTTTAACATGACATGACATCATTCACCCATTCATACACTGATGGGAGGGGCTAAGGTGCCACCTACCCATCAGGAGTAGCCAACATTCACACAACGTAGGCACAGCTACAGGAGCAAAAAATGGTACCATTGAAGAAGAGTATGTATTAACCGGGGATCAGGGAAAATTTGCCATGAAGGCCTGTCTCTCCATATGAGCCTGTTCCGAATAAAGGCCTGCCCCTGAGGTAAATACAGAAGAATTTGTAGTAAATCAATAAATGCTTAGCGTCACATGTATAGTGACCAATTAAGTCTCACAATATCATATTAAAGCTATCATTCTACATGCTGTTTCCCCCATGCTGCTGGCTCTAACCTCTCCTTAGCCACTGAAACACTCATCCTCGTCTTCATCACCTCACGACTCAACTACTGCAACAGCATCCTGTACGGAACATCCACCAACACCATCAACAAACTACAACACATCCAGAACTCAGCTGCCCGTCTGCTCTGATGTGAGACCACATCACCCCAGTCCACCAGAGACCACATCACCCCAGTCCACCAGAGACCACCAGAGACCACATCACCCCAGTCCACAGTCCACCCGAGACCACATCACCCTAGTCCACCAGAGACCACATCACCCCAGTCCACCAGAGACCACATCACCCGAGTCCACCAGAGACCACATCACGCGAGTCCACCAGAGACCACATCACGCGAGTCCACCAGAGACCACATCACGCGAGTCCACCAGAGACCACATCACCCGAGTCCACCAGAGACCACATCACCCGAGTCCACCAGAGACCACATCACCCGAGTCCACCAGAGACCACATCACCCCAGTCCACCAGAGACCACATCACACCAGTCCTTCAAAACCTCCACTGGCTCCCTATACAGCAAAGAATCCAGATCAAGGTTCTCCTCATCACATACACTCCCACCTCAGATCTGCCAACACCAACCTCCTCACCCCTCCTCACCACACTTATCCTGTCCAATCCCCAGACCTGGGGGGACAGGGCCTTCTCCATTGCGGCCCCCTCCCTCTGGAAATCGCTCCCCCTGTACCTCAAACATGAGCAGTATAATAGGCAGCATTCTCCTAAAAAAGTATGTATAGACTGATAATCCCTCTCAATCCTGACTGAGTGCTGGTGTATCTGCAGGGACCCTGTCCTCTACCTGGATTTTCTCTTTCCTTCAGATTTAGCTGTGTTTCTTTCAGGGTTCAGCCTTTGGGCAGAGGGTGTGAAGCCCCCAGCCGAAAAGGGGCACAGAGTGTGGAGCCCGTTCTCATTCGGAAGGTTGTCAAATACCTCTGCTGTCCCGCCCCTCACCGTCTGATGGGCAGCTCCCTGGAGCGTCTCTGATGCAAAGCTCAGAGATGGAGCGGGTTGTAGTATGAATGTGTGAATGACATGTAGTGTAGAAAGCACTTTGAGTGGTCGGCTGACTAGAAAGGTACTACACAAGAACCAAGTCCACTTACCAGTTCCACATGGTACAATCCAAACGTCCTCTGACCGCCCTCGGTCTCTAGCTTGTGGTTGTAAAGTTTCATTAGGCTGTGACTGTGATGTGGGCCACTGTGGCTTTTTGGGGTTGAGCAGGGTCGTCCTTCAATCAGAGGATTGGCGGTTCGATCCCCAGCTCTGCTAACCCATGTCGATGTGTCAAGACACTAAACCCCAAATTGCTCCCGTAGCTGTGTCTACGGTGTGTGAATGGTAGCTACTCTTGATGGGCAAGGTATTACCTTAGCCCCTCCCATCAGTGTGTGAATGATGTCATGTAGTGTTAAAGCGCTTTGAGTGGTCGGAAGACTAGACGCTATACAAGTACAGGACCATTTGATTCACTTTATACAGGGATGTTGCAAAACAATGGCCTCACTGCGATGAATTAGCTGCTATGGGGACTAACATCATCACACATGAATACAATAGGGCTCATTGGATCCACAAGGAATATAATAAGTAAAAGATATTCAAATACACCTCTTTTTTCTTTTTTTTTTTAGAATATTCACCATTCAACCATTTTCATTCATGTATCTTGCCATGCCTGTCCTCCCTTGTTAAGATCTGGCCCAACTTTGGACCATAATACAGCCCCCTTCCCAAGATAGCATAACATGATGGTTGGTACTAATGGATTCATAGGTTCATCAGTTTCATATGATCCCAGTATCTTCACTCTGGCTTTAAGCCTGAGCCCTCTACAGCCTCTTAAAGACAGTAATCTTGGCTTGCAATCCTGCAGGTCTCAGATGGAATATACATCCTATATTCAGTACTTGGTTGAAAACAAAAAATTTGAGATTGCTTGTTTCATGAAAAAAAGATTGTGCTAACTTTGCTAAATGTTAGGTCAGTAGGGCGTTTAAAAACAAATATTAGTACATGATTTGAATAAGGATCATAAGACTCTGAATCAAACGGGCACAAGCAAGTTTTCCTCATTGTGTGTACAGTTTCCCTGAGATTTCTTTATTACCTGCTATCCAGGTGCTCGAATAGAGGAATTCATCTATGACAAGCTGGATAAGAAGCTTCCCTCCAGGACGACAAACCCAGAGCTGCTGGGCCAGTACATGCTGGAAGCTGCCAATGAATTTGGTCCAGGGACGCCATACGGTTAGTGGTGCTGTTAATGAAACCGTTGTTGCATCAGATGAGACTATCAACGTGTTGTCTGCTTTGTACTCATGAGGTATGCTTTTATGAAGCATCCTCCTGTATATTCGCAATAATAATCAAATAATGCAGATGAAAAGTCTGTGAGCAAAAATGGCCAAACTCACTGGTCGAAATGTAATTTGGGAATCCACTGGCTATTGTCTGGCGGTGATTTAGCTTTTCATTAGCTAAATAATAAACTGCTAACTGAGTGTAACCTGGCTACTCGTTAAACGATCCGGTGGTAGACATTGTCTCTCAACTCCAACTACATTTTCTTGTTTTAAATTAGTAATCGGATTGTAAACAATGACCAATGTCTTAGTCTCGATTTCCGTTTGGATATCAAGATAAAGGATAAAGGATTTCAAATTTGTTAAACCGGAACCACAGAAATATTGTCTGTTGCCCTCAGGGCTTAAATCAGTGTGAAAAAGTCCCAGTGGCAATCAGGGGACAACCTGATACTATAAGCTCTCTAGTGGGGTGATATGGTACTATAAGCTCTCTAGTGGGGTAATATGATACTATAAGCTCTCTAGTTGGGTGATATGGTACTATAAGCTCTCTAGTGGGGTAATATGGTACTATAAGCTCTCTAGTGGGGTAATATGGTACTATAATCTCTCTAGTGGGGTAATATGGTACTATGAGCTCTCTGATGGGGTAATATGGTACTATAAGCTCTCTGATGGGGTAATAGGGTACTATACACTCTCTAGTGTGGTAATATGGTACTATAAGCTCTCTATTCAATTTATT
>JACSYO010001746.1:2530000-2600000 GCA_016806645.1 Ophiodon elongatus | reverse complement strand
GTCCATGTTGATGTGTCCTTGATCTCCCCTGTTCCTGTGCTGTATAAATGGGAATGAAGGACTAGTTGGTCCTGATGGGCAGCTGGCATCTTGCATGGTAGCCCCTGTCATCAGTGTGTGTGAATGGGTGTGAATGACAAGTAGTATAAAAGCAGTTTGAGTTGTCAGAAGACTAGAAAAGCGAATGAGTTACAGAATTATAATATGAGTCATGCTCTCAAATTGAAAACAACACACTTGAATAAAGATAGGAGAAAGTTCCATAGTGTGGCATCTCTGTCAATGCATATTCAATTTTAACTCCATGTAATGTAAAAGGGGTTGCTCTTAAAATCACAATCACAGAGAGTTATAACCCAACTCTACAGCTCTATGGACCCTTTTGAGCTTTAGTATTTTTATAGCAGAAAGACAAATCCATCTGCTAACATAACATAACATAACATAACATACTTACATACTAAGCCAGGTAAATGATGAGGGCTGCACATCTGCCAACTAAATTAGAGTTGTTCTGCCAAAAAATGTATGAAGACAGTGAGAGACACTGCCTCATAGCTCTGTTGTTTTATGTTAGATAATCAACACTGTTGGTGACTTGCATCTTGTGCCAGCTGTTCTCTACCACATCTGTACTATAAGACTGAAAAAGCTCAAAGCTGGGAAGTACAGCAAAATTCATATGGTAGGTGGAATAGCAAGAAGCACACAGCTTTGACATAGCAACTAACATTATGTGTTGGCATGTCAGGTCCTAGGGTGTTGCTTTCTTTAGTGTGTTGCATTGAGTTGGTTGCTTCTTTAGATGGCATGGCTGCACTGCCCCTTTTTTAAAATTGAATGAAAAAGCTTCTCAGATGCTCTGCTGGCTGCCATATAATCAGTGATTTTACCTGCAGTGCCTGTTGCATGTATCTCAACCTCAATAAGATAAGCTTCTTAATTCTGACTGAGATTCTTTGTCTGACGCCAGCACAGCGGGCTCACAGGGAGATGATGGAGTAGCTCGCTACAAGATGCAGTAGTACAAATACTAGTAACACTTAGTTACAGTAGAGGTCTCTGACAAAATCAGCAAGATGTCACAAATATCAAGCATGATTGATACAGACAAGACCAGGTTCAACTTAGACTGGCTCTCTAGCCAAACATTGGTGGTCCTGGATAACCTTATGATGAAGCTGGCTATCAGCTGGCTATCAGCTGGCTATCAGCTGGCTATCAGCTGGCTATGTTAACTCTGGGGTTTCCAAGCCTGTTTGTGTGAGAGAGGCAAAGTTGACACATCATCAGAATCATGAGTGGAGTATCTAATATGACATGAGCTGAAACGGTGATATCGACAGGGTAATCCAATTTAATAAGAATAAGAAGCGGTAGAAATATTAGGAATAATATCCACATATCAAAAGTAAGGCTAAGGCTATAGGACTTTTTAAATAGGGTCAACATTGTTTGAGGTTTTCAGTAGTCAAAAATCTATATGTAGAAAAGTCAGCATATTCATGGCAAAACACCACGAAAGTTAAACAAACACCTTTAAGTATTATTTACTAAGATACAAAGTTTGACTCTAAGGAATGGTGCAAAAAGTAATTTTCCATAATCTTTTGTTGTTTTAAAACTTGAACCTTGCATTTCAGGCCAATTTGGGTCCAGATTTCCTCTGTTTGGAAGTATTTGGCAAGTCCTTTCATCTGCTCTTTCTATCTTACTTCAGTGGTGTGACTCCGTCAGTACGTTAGGGTCAGACTTTCTCGTTTATAGGACTGGCCCTGCTTTACTGCAGCATGGCCCAAAATAAATACAGAAATCTGTCACGGTAAATAACTACAGAGTTAGTTCATGTAGGAACTCACAAATAGTAAGGAAGTGGTTGAGAAATTAAGTTTTCAGAGCAGTTAAAGCACTCTGGGGATATCGTCTCATTGAGTTTGAAATGGTTTAGTTCAAACGATACAGGCCTCTGCTCCATATGTGGATGTGACAAGTAAAACATGTAAAACCATGCTAAGCTAATAAAAGCTTAATTTAATGGTAACAACATCACAACAAGAGAGAGTATAACATAAGAATGTAATTTGACTCCAACTATTTAATAATTTAATCAATAAATGATTCACAGTCATACTTCATTTCAAGCACTTTGATACCACACAGCACCACCATCACCAACTATCTACAGTTCCTTCTGTTCCTGTGCTGCTTTTAATCAATTTTCTTTCTGCTTGTATGCTTTTTGTTTTTCTGCTTAATGATTGTAACTGCATGACTGTGCCAACATGTGTTTCCTCCTCCCTGCTCTTGTTTGTAGGCTGCACCTGATTTTCAGGAGACAAGACCTCGAAATTATGTTCTCTCTGCCAGTGCATCAGCGGTAAGAGTCCCGAGTAAAACCAGTGGCACACATACAGGGCACATGTCGCTATGTTAGCTATGCTAACATGCTAATAGAGCTCTTGAACAGCAAGTGGACTTAAATACCATTCAGCCTCAACGAGGATGCAAATAGACCAGCAAAATGTTAAAGCCAGACTATGCAGCTTTTGAAAAACAAAACTACAAAGAAATGAAAAATAGAATCTTTGAACAAAACAATTCAACGTTGCTAAATTCCGTACCCTTTGCTGCTTCAGCCTCACTTGATCAGGTAGCTTATGGTGGCTGATAGTTAGCGAATGTTTCTTCCATATGAATTTGTAACTGACATCACAACTAATGACCGTTGGCAGACTTCACAGAGACTCCGCTCTCTTCTGCTACTATTATGCGAGGTCTTAGCAGTTTCCATTATCAGGTGGCGACAGCAGCAGCTGTTCAGAGGACGTTCGATAGACATGCGTCCCTCTTCTTTGCCTTTCTCATTGACATCAAAGTTTGATATTACACAGGTATGGAGATGTGTTTTACTTTCAAATAAATACAAAAATATATTTAAAAATGAAAATGTATTGAAAGTAAATGATGTGGGGGCTGCATCACTAATGCTTGAGCAAGTGACTGTTGATGTTTTCAACATCAATATGATGACATGAGCATGTTTATGCATTTTTCATTTTTATTTGAAACATTAAGAGCCATATACAACAGCTCCACACTGGTTTGATCTGAAATGATGAGGTGTCTCTGAAAATAATACATTGAGTTTTCTAGTTGCACTGGTCATAAGGGAGCAGATCACAGTATGTTAGATATATAATAGTTTGATTTGGCTACTTTTATTTGTACCCGTAGGTAGACTTGGTTTGCAAAAGAAACCACATCTAAGTCAATAGAGGAACGCTGGCCTTAATGAGCCAAACTGTTTCACTAAAACACAACATTTAACAGTCAGCAGCAACATTTCATCAGATGACAGTCCAGAGCTGTTGTTGTGTCGCTTAGCATCCGTCCTCCTAGCTGTTGTTACCTGGTAACCTTCTGGGGTCTGAGACGCAGCTGTACTGAGTTGGACATGAGTCCTGATTGTGTCAAAATGAGAACTGCTTCAGTTGGACCACTACTAAACGCAGCTCTGTCACCACTCGAGATTGAGAGGAGCGCTGCAGAATAGTAGTGTGTATTTTCCATTTCAGCCACCGTATTGCTAACTGCTGAGGACAGAATAAAAAGAAAGGAACCACTGGCACAAATTCTACAGTGTATGTTTTATCGATCATGGTCAATCAAAAGTTATCAGTATATACTTTTAATACAAATATAATAATATTGTAGAACTGTCTCCATCTCTACTGTAATATCAGTAACCTGTTGGATATATTAGAACCACATGTTTTTTTCTTTTACTGTGACTTGGAGCCTCAGGTGTTCACAGTGATGGGAGAAGGATTCAGATCCTTGACCTCAGTACAAGAAGCAAAGCAATAATGTAAAAAAACTTAGTCAAAAACTTATTTGAGTAAAACTACATATCCTGATAATGTACTTCAAGTTTTCATAAGTAAAAGTAATTCCTGTGAGTGTAATGATATTATTGTATCATTATTACTAATGCATTATGTACATGCTGAAGCTGACTAAGGTGGACTATAACATTGTATCATATTTATAAGTTGATGATATTTTTGTATGTAAATCTCTTAAAAGTTACTAGTGACTAATAGCTGTAAAAGAAACGGAGTAGAACTACTAAGTAACAGATGGGGTTTACTCTCTAACTGAAGCAGCTGCAGAGCGGCTGGGAGAGCTGGGATGTGGAGACGGATCCCAGTGTGTCAGAGCAGAGAAAGGTTGTACACATAAACGTCTGTCAGCAACAGTGAAATTAGTTGTGCTGGTCGGTCTCCATACATTTAGTGTGTGTTGTGTGGTAGACTTTTTTATCCCCCCTTTGCCCTACCTGATAACAATTCATGGTCACTTTGTCAATTTGTGGTTTTCCTAAAAAGCAGGGAAACACGGGTACAAATTCAATATTAATGTGGTCCGACTACGGGTGCAAAATTCTAGCAAGATTCAGGATTGAAACTTTCTATGGGAATTGAGAGGAATTTAAACTTTATTACAACGGTCATGTGACCTCTGCATTTAACCCAGCCTCAGCTTTAGGAGCAGTGGGCTGGTGTAAAGCGTCTCACTCAACGATACTTTGCCATTAGGACAGTAGGGGCCGGGGATCGATCCACCAACCTTGTGGTTAAAGGACGACCCGCTCCACCAAGTTTATTTCATTTCTAAAATGTATACAGTAATATTCTTGCACAAAATGTTCTACAATGAGAAAGATGCTTTCTCATAGTAACACATGTTTAACACAGGAGGGTGCAATACATCAAGCATTCATCAGTGTGCAGCTGCAGAACGCAGAGGAGAGGTCAGGTCAGGCTGCTGGCCAACACAAACACATCAGTCAGGCCAAATCTGGTTCTGTCTTTATTTGGCATCTCTAATCACACATAATATAATTTCAACAATATTAACATTTTCCAAATGTACCATCATATGCTAAATGATCAACCACGGTGAGCCTGGCTTAAACATTCAATGCATCCACAACTACAGATCACATCATTTTAAAAAGAAGAAGACAAAAGTATTTTGTCTTCAGCAACAACAAAACCTAAATGAATGTTTGGTGTATGTTGTGGAACACTTCTGAATAAATGAAACCGGTTTGTTTTTGCAGTCGAACATTGCTTTTCAGCTTTGTATTTGGTTCATGTTTGGTTATTTTCTATAAGACATAAAAACTGAACTACAGGTAAAAAAAATCACTTCCTTTTCCGACGTTTCATTGTCTAATAACCCCACTGCTCATGCTGCTACTCCACACCTCGTGCTGAGAGGAGTTTGCAGGCACATCATTAATTGAAACTGCTGTCTGACGCTAATTATGTGATGCTCGATTACACCTGGAAGGACAGCTGCCAGAGATATGATTGTGTGATGTGAGCAGAGCACCAACTGTTGGTTGAAGAGGTCAGTTTTGAGTTAATGTTGATGCTGATTTATTAAGCAAAATCCAAAATATCCTGGTAACCACATTTGATGGGAAGTCAATGATAGCTTAATTACTTATATAAGTAAAAGTAATCTCGGTACAAATGGCAGAGGTGTCACTGCAGGAGCCTGGATAATGTTAGAATTATACAGATATATGAAAAACTGTTTTAGCTATGAAATATTGATATGAAGAATTCATTAAATTATTATTATTTTATTATATTGATTTAAGTAGAATTGATAAACTATTTTTGACTGTTTGATTCAAAGTTGGTGCCTGAAAACTGACCAGAGCTCTGTAGTTAAGATCAAGTTGATCTGCCATTCAGCTGGTTAAATTAAGGGTAGAAATTGCCATAGTAACAGACGGACTAACTAAACCCAGTTTCTGCAGATACATTTAGATTCAGCTCCCTTCATAGTTTCAGATTGAAGCACAGACAAAGCTTATAGATCTTTATAATGTCTACATCATTTCATGTTTGAGTCTGAGAATAGTTCATGACTGCTTCTTTCTGTTCTCATGCTGATCTCTCAGCTGCTGAGTGAGGAAGTGGACAAGGTAAGTACCTTCACTAGTGGAAAGGCAGTATGTGTCTAAATGCAGCCATTTTATTGCTTCCTTCCTGTCCCGTCATCTCCACCTGCAGGCAGAGCACGAGCTCCGTGTCGCTCAGACCGAATTTGACCGACAAGCTGAGGTGACCAGGCTGCTTCTGGAGGGCATCAGCAGCACGCATGTGAGTGACTGAATGTTAGTCTCCAGGACATCCTGTCAATGGCAGCAATGAAGAGGAAATGAGCACCACGAATCATTGTTTTGTGTTTGTACGACATATTGCACAGATTTACTGAACACATGCATGCTCCAAAGAATGAATGAGTGTTTCCGTGGGAGGAAGTAAATGGTGCACATTAATAGAGCCACGGTTAACTTGAGTGAACTATGACACGCACAAAGTTCTGCCATTATCATGTTGACAGCGCTGCCCTTTGAGGAAAAGAAGAGAAAAAAGGGCTTTCGTATCTGTATCCACCTCTGGAGTAAAACCAGTTGGTAGTCGTTGTTGAATCTTCTCAGCTAGCCCTTCACCAGAAAGTGAATCAGGTTGCATTGTTTTGTGCAGTCGCCTGTCAGCCACCAATAAAGTGACACATGAAAATAACTGGAGCTTTAAAGGAATATTTTCAATATAATTCACATGTAAGGAGGCACATGTCATTCCAAGTTGTGCTGATATGCTGTAAGTTTGCAATGTATGACATACCACCATTAAACACGTGGTGAATGAAGGAGAGTCTTAGTGGTATTTATGATGAGCTTTTGACTGAAATAAGGAAAGCATTGTATCTGATTATGCACGGTGGTGTAGTGGTTAGCACTGTCGCCTCACAGCAAGAGGGGCCCGGGCCCTTCTGTGAGGATTTTGCATGTTCAGCGTGGATTCTCTCCAGCGTCCTCCCACAGTCCAAAGACATGCAGCTTAGGTTCGTTGATGGTTAATTGATGACTCTAAATAGCCCATAGGTCTGAATGTGAGTGTGAATGGATGTCAGACCTGCAATAGTCTAGAGACCTGTCTAGGGTGTCGCCTGCCTTTGCCCAATGTCGGCTCCAACCCACTTGACCCTGAAAAGGATAAGCGGTTAGGGATAATGGAATGGTGTATATATTTATGTATCATGTTCTGTTAGGGATTCCACACACTGACTTCCTCTTTTGCTTTCGTCCCTCAGCTCAACCACCTGCGATGTCTGCAGGATTTTGCAGAGGCTCAGGCCACTTACTATGCCCAGTGTCATCACTACATGCAGGACCTTCAGAGGGAGCTCAACAAGTGAGCATCCACTGCTGTTGGTAGCTTCATCTGTAACATGTCTGACAGAGGTAGATTAGATCAGGATAGCTCAGGCAATCAGGCCCAAGGGTAATGGGACTTGAAAGGATAAATGAGTTTTCAAAAGGTTTTCGATTCCATTGTGAAGGTTACACATGTCTCCTTTAAGAGCCCAGAGTACAGACTAACTGCTGCTCAGCCAGTGTTGGCTTTGGCACACACTTCCTCTGGCCGACACAGTTGGAAATGCTTATTATGCTTCAACCATTTAATGCTCACACAATTGCAATTACCGGTATATTCTGAGCTAAACATAAGTCTGCCTTGTTTTGTCTGAAAAACACCAGACTTCTGAGGAAAAATACAAGGGCCCTAATTTCCCAAAAATATCACAAATCCAATTATCCATTATCTTTTGTTTCCAAACAGCATACACGAGAGATATTCTCACATATCATCGTAGTTTGACTACTGCTGTGAGTAACACAGGAGTTTTACTCCACACTGGTGCCACAGAGTTAATATAGCCCTCTCTCTTCATTTATTTAGCATGAACAGATTCAAGTCAATTTAATTTATTTTGTATAGCCCAAAATCACAAATTACCAATTTGCCTCAGAGGGCTTTACAATCTGTATACATATGACATCCTCTGTCAGATGACACTGCTCTTAGTCAAGAGGTGTCATGAAGGCTCATTCTTATATTACGATTGAAGGCAACATCTACTGTGTACTGGACAGATTGATCATTCTGGGTCTGTCCAACTTGACATCTGTCTCACATCCCAAAAATGCCAACATACTGTGGCTTAGTGGTGAGGAAGGTCGTCCTTCGATCAGAGGCTCGGCGATTCGATCCCCGGCTCCGCTAGCCAATGTCGATGTGTCCTTGGGCAAGACACTTAACCCCAAATTGCTACCGTAGCTGTACCTATGCGGTGTGAATGGTACTCCTGATGGGCAGGTGAATGATGTCATGTAGTGTTAAAGTGCTTTGAGTGGTCGGAAGACTAGAAAAGCACTGTACAAGTACAGGACCATTTACCATAATACTCCAATAACATTCCAACTGAAACATTATAATGTTACGGTGCTTTGTTTGTGTATTTAACCATAGTGTTTGTACTTCAAGGGCTTTACTGTGTTGTTGCCTACAGTATCGCTCTATAATATATTATGGGATGCCTACAGCCTGGAATCAACAGCACCCAGACAGGGTGTGAGCTATTCGTTCAAGCTTTAGGAGCAGTGTCCCAGTCAGGATGCTAGTACATTAAGCAAGTCACTAAAAGATACTAGGAGATATTGAGTTTGGGGTTCCTTCCTCAAGAATAATTTAAGGTTTTTGACTTAAAACTATACTTTATAATTTTGGACTATTATATTTAATTCTTCTAGAAAGGTTAGCCCTGTAAAATCATATTCTGTAAATCAAAAGAGCAGATTCAGAAAACTTAAATAATGTTTCATTGCTGGTATTTGTTCACACAAAACAAATTATGACAAGCATAAATGGTAAATGGTCCTGTACTTGTATAGATCTTTTCTAGTCTTCCGACCACTTAAAGCACTTTAACACTCCATGACATCATTCACACACTGATGGGAGGGGCTAAGGTGCTACCTGTCCATCAGGAGTAACTAACATTCATACTCATTCACACACCGTAGGTACAGCTACGGGAGACATCTGGGGTTAAGTGTCTTGCCCAAGGACACATCGACATGGACTAGTGGAGCCGAGGATTGAACCGCCGATCCTCTGATTGAAGGACGACCCTGCTCACCACTGAGTCACAGTCGCATAACATTGTGTTACTAAATTACAGCACCCTAATTCTCATCACCCAGAGAACCTGATTTTCTGGCAGCTTGTGAGAAGTGCCAGAAAAAGTCCCAGTACACCAAGGAGTAAAATGTTGAAGTGGTGCTGGTACTGTATACTGGTGAGCACCGGCCATTCTTGAGCACTGATTGCAATGCTAACAAACGTTACTTTCCTGATTGGCCCTTCACCCACTCTTCCGTTGCCATTTTTTCAAGCTCTTGAAGGTTTGCGGGATTCTTTCCCCAATGGCAGATTTTCAATGGGATTGAGATCAGGCCTCATTGCTGGCCAGTTTATAACAGTCCATTTGATCTCTTGTGTGCTTTTAGATGTGCTTTGGTTCTTTATTGTGCTGGAGAACCCATGATCTTCAACCCAAACCTAGTTTTCTCACGTTGGTTAGCACAAAGCTCTATTTTGGTTTTGTCTACCCACAGAACATTTGCCCAGAAGGATTGTGGTTTGTCCAGGTACTCTTTGGCAAAGATCAGTCATTCCTTTTTATGTCCTTGTTACAGCAGTGGGGTCTTCTTTGGTCTTTGCCCATTTAGCTCTTCTTGGTTTAGTTTGCGGCATACATACATTTGCGGTCCGTGTTGAAACCATGACTCCAGATTGTTTCAGGTCAGCCTTCAGCTCTTTGGACGTTTTTACGTGGTGTTTTTTCCACAGTTTGTTCCAACCTTCAAAGACTCCTCATTGATTTTCCTCCTCTTCCCCTATCCTTAGATTCTTGACAGTTGCATACTTAGCAAACTTCTTAATAGTATTGCACACTGTTGAAACAGGGATACCAAGGTCTTTTAAGATGGCCTTGTACCCTTTAGAGGTCTTGAGTTTGGTGATAATAGCACTTCTGATGCTCTCAGAAAAGCTCTCTTGACTTCACCATTGTGGAAAAGGAACAGGGAATAACTAGGGGCTTTTTTAAGCATTAAAATCATCCTTCATTAATGAAAGGATTATAGTCATCATTCATTAGCGGATTGAAGTCATGCGGGCACCGACAATTTATCACAGGTGAGTTTAACTGTGAGTTTACCACTGATTTGAAGGGTGCAAATACCAGTGTAATGGAAATCTTACAGTTTGTATAGTTTATTTACTCCTATTGTAAAAATACAGTTACTGTTTCTTTTGCTGTTCTGTCCTAAACATGAGTCTCTATAGACCAAAGCTGGTTCACTAGATTTTTTTTTTTTTAGGATATATTCTACATGATGTACTTAAATGTCATCGGTACCAATAATGGTGACCAGCACTGTATAAACACTATAAAATCCAGCGTCTAAATCTGTTTCGATTGGACCAGAAGGAAGCTATTCTGACAGCAGCACCACAGCTCAATCAAGACACATAATCTTATTTCCATTATTTTGCTATGGAACACCATTAGTACCCAAGTCTGGATGTGACCGCTGTCTCGGTTTTTATAGGATTACCGTAACAGCATAAAATAGGTGGAATTCCACTTCAAAAACTCAACTCCTTCATTTGTCTTCCAATGTTCACACAGATGTGCTAATACCGTCAGCGCCCTCCACCCTACTGCTGCTGTCTGCCCCGACCCCGTCTCCTCTGCTTTCCTGTCTGGACCATCATCTCCCGGGGCCCCAGTCTCCTCTCTGTCTAGCCAAAGGCCCAGCACGCTGGCTATGGAGCAGACACAGCTCCCTGTCACAGGCACGAGAAAGGCCAAGGTCCTGTATGACTACGACGCCCACGATGTCAGCGAGCTGTCCCTCTTGGCTGATGAGGTAAAGTAGGATATTCTGAGTCACCTCACACACCAACATCTCTGTTAGACAAGGAGCAATGCTGGACCTAGTCATGAACAGAAAGCAGTTAGAAGACTTTTAGCTGTGAGACTACAAGTACAGAATATTGAATATTAAAAATCTATATACACTTTGAGCATTTCTGCTTCTCATATTTAGGCTGAAAATTAATACCTTATATTCCCACATGTGGATTCATAAACCCATCTACCCAACCTATCTTTAAAATTAAAAGTTTTAAGCCACCATTTGCTTATTCCTTGCAGGGTCTGAAGAGGCTGAGGCCTTTCTCCACATACACACATTAAAAGATAGGTTCACATTTTTCAAGTGTGTCTCAAAACAATATTCACATGCCCATGTGTATGTTGAAATAATTATTATACGCCTGGGGAGAGGTTCTGTGTTCGGTCGTGTGTGTGCGTGTGACTGAGTGTGCGCCTCTCTGCAGCAAACTGCATCATATTCCGGGTGTCCAGTTTCTCAGAACTATTACCGGTTTTATACTCCCACTGACTGACCGCTGACTCCTCACTCATTACTCTTAACGGCCCCCAGCCGGTAGGGGCCACAAGTGATAACATAGCGGAGTGCATCTCTGACCCCCATCGGCTATGAGTTTAATTTTGTGTTTTTGCACAATTGTATGAAGTGTATTATACGATGACTTGGAGCCTGTTGCTTGCCACTTGTTTTTGAGTTTGAATGAAGTTTGTTTGAGTCTTTACAGCACTGGTAGTGTACTGTATACATTCAATCGCACAATACATCAGTGGTCGTTGCAGACGCACCTGTTGGAGATCTGCACATTCTACACAGTGCACCTTTCTAGTTGGTACGGTAGCTGTGATTCTTCCACCTGTCCATACCGGCCATGAAATTATCTCTTTTGAGGACAACTTCAATTTAAGAGATGGAAAACAAATTCCACAGCCTGTATTCTGAGCAAAAGTACAAGCATTTCAAAGTTCAGCTAAAGCTAATATCTTTAGTCAAATAAAATCAAGTGGATCTTCCAATGTTGGAAAAGTTGGTCGAACATGAAATGACTCAGTTACAGAAGGTTCAATTCAATTCAATTTATTTTGTATAGCCCAAAATCTCAAATCACAAATTCTCCTCAGAGGGCTTTACAATCTGTACACATACGACATCCTCTGTCCCAGGACCTCTCATCGGATCAGGAAAAACTCCCCAAAAAACCTTTAAGGCAGAAAAAGGGAAGAAACCTTCAGGAGAGCAACAGAGGAGGATCCTCTATCAGGATGGATAGAAGTACCATAGATGTCATGTGTACAGAATGAACAGCATAACAGAGTTACAACACATTCAATGCATATGACAGAAATTATTCATATAATGAGAGCAGTAGCATGATGAAAACGTTATGACTACCAGAAATAACAGCAGCAGTAGATATAGTAGAATAATAATGATAATAAAAGCAGTAATGGTATTAACCATACTAACAGCAATGCAACTAGAAATAACAATGATAAGGTGAGCTGTATGAAGGTGAAGTAGAGACTGTGTTAAATCACTGTCTGTTAGGATGAGTGAAACTTCCTTTTGGCAGTGTTGGCAGACACAGTACAGCCTGTGGGTACACCTGCTATTTTGTTTTCTTAGCACACAAGCTGTTTAGTGAAAATAAAATGAGTGGAACTCATGACCATCTGTCTCAAACCAGCACTGTCCTGGTTGGGGTTTCAGTCTGTGCATGTCCGCACAGTCCTGAGAAGAGCTTGTGTAAATTAAAAACATCTGTATAGGACCATTTAGTTTGAAGGACCCTTAAAGGGTAACGCCACTGACTTAACAAAAATGTGGAGGTGTTGAGTTAAAGAGAAGTCAGCTTACCAGACCTCTGTAGTCTCCTCATCTCTGCTTGAGGCTACTGGCTGCAAGTGCTACCAGCATAACACAGTTGAATTGCATTGTGGGTAATGTAGGTCTTGAAAAGGAAGAATGCTTGGAATAAGATAGATGATGTCTCTGGTTCTGCTGCATTGGTTTTGATCCTTTTTGAAAACTTGTCTAACAATGTAATGGTGGAGTGCTCTTTTTAAGGAGGACTCATCTGGAGCAAGGGGTAGAAGGAGAGGGAGGGAGTAAACAGAGGGGCAGCTATACTGGTGGTAACTGCTGCCATTCAGTGAATGATTTTGACATGTGATTTTGCCCTTTCAGTGGTATGTTGGAAATGTGATTTATCATAGAAAATATGTTACAGATGGTAGTGTTTGTTTTATGATTCATAATTGAGTCATTAATAACGGTTACATATTTTGATATTAATTATTTTTTATTTTGCCACAAGCAATAACGCTACACAGGCCACGGGAAGACTCATTAGTAGCTGCATGACTGATCTTCAGCCTAATGTGGAGACTGGCATGTTGACTCGCAACATGTGGCTACATGCTCCTTCCTGAGAGACAACACGTGGCTGAAATCAAAATCTTTCTGATTTAGAGGGACAGAGCAGGAGACGGAACATTCATACTGTGGGCTTACCAGACTCAATTTAGGGTGCATTCCCCCACCTTCTTATTCCAACTTTTCGTCAATGTCCTTGGCGATAAAGTTCTTCCTCCCCTGAGCGGGACAGAGCCCACACCCAAACCTGGCCCTCAGGACAGGACCCGTCATCATTCGCTTCCATCCACTCCAGATTTAGGACTCTCTAATGAGGGAGGCGGGTAAACAAGTTGATCTGGCGTGACCTGGAATAGTGTGGCTTCAAGCTCTGACACTTTTTTTCAAATTAGCTGGGCTTGCTGTTGTGTTTCTCCCTCAATGTCTTATTTTGATTTTTACAAGTTATAGCATAAGTTTATGTTTAGCCAAAGAATAAATACAGCTGACCAGTCAAGTCGAGCTTTTCTCTTTTTGTGTGTGAGCTGTCTTAGCTTGAAGAGATCATTGAAGTTAATGATGTATTGTTGTAACAATTCGATGTGTCTCTGTGCTCCTCAGAAGTGTAGATTCATCGTAAAACAAGAAAATTAGGGTCTTAAAACCTTGTTGGCTCAGCCTTAAATTGGTTTGAGTGACCCCCAGTTGTTGTCTTATCTGCTGTGAGTCTATCCAGGCACGAGGTAAATTAAGAGTCCAACCACTTAGTGATCAATGGTTTGAGAGCAGTTTCTGGGAGAAGTTTATTAGTTAAGATTTTGTCATTGTTGTTATTATCACATTTTAGTTTTCATCATCTGTCTGTCGTCTCCACCTGAGACTACAGCCTGGATCTTGACCAGTCAGTGGTTAGCGCTGCTCTACACTGTTTAAACAGGCCCCTCACGTATGCTAGCAACACTGCTAATGCTAGCCGTGGAGCTCTCTGTTACTAAGTCTGGCTTGGCTTATTCCCTTGACTTGTACATATTTTTTGCTGTAGTCTTTGCCTGTTTCCCTCTGCTTGGGAAACAACCTTGGTATTATTTTTTTCTTAAATAGCTATATTTTGGTGAAATTTGTTTTACGAAATATATATTAAAATGTACTGTTTTTTTGTTTCTCCAGCTCATTACGGTATACACCGTACCAGGAATGGATCCTGATTGGTTGATTGGAGAACGTGGGAACCAAAAGGGAAAGGTCCCTGTCACCTACCTTGAACTGCTGAGCTAATGGACCAAACAATAGGAGACACACACACACACACACACACACACACACACACACACACACACACACACACACACACACACACACACACACACACACATATATATATATATATATATATATATATATATATATATATATATATATATATATATATATATACACACACACACACACACCTACACACACACATCTACACACACACATTTGGGTACATTTAGTACACTTGTATTTTGATCTTAAACACTTATGCAAACCTATCTGTTTGGGAAATTTTCCATAAATACGGATGACTCATGGGAGGAAATTGCAACAAACGCTTGTAACTGTGTGAGCAACAGTTTTGTTTGATGTGGCGACATGGGTCATTATTACAGTCGCCCTCTTATTACAGTAATGTGTGTGCGATGTGATGCAGGCCACAGTTACAGCTACACTCCCTCATTTTGTTAACAGAGCAATTTGGGTGTTTTTGTGTGAAAACTTAAACTTTCATTTGTGTTTTTACCAGAAAGCATTTATGAGGCATTCAAAAGACATTGCGTAATCCATTAAAGGATTATTCCGATTTATTATGACTTGGGTCTTATTTTTGTAGTTTGGGCCATTATTTGTATCAATTATGATAATGTTGTACTCACCAAAGTAAGTGATGAGAATTGGGGAAACAGTGACATGGCAACAACAGAGTTTGATGGGGGAAGAAACACCAGCTGTCAAGAAAATACAGTTGCAAAAAGTCCAACAATCACCACATTGTCTCCATTACTTTACAATGGGAACTTTTGGGTTTCATTTATAATGAAAATTATGAAATTTTTTGGAACATGACCATACTATAACTACACTACCATAGTAGTATACCAAGCCCAAGACCATTGTGGTTAAATGTCACCTGCTCGACTGAATGAGGTGAGTGCATTGATGAGTTAAAGTGGTGAGTCTACCTCAAGAAAGTACCCAACGTGTAATAAACCAGACATATCCTTTGCAGAATAATGTAATGTGATGAATTCTACCTGCTGGCTTCCTCTTCTCTCTGGTCCACTTTCAGCTTCACATTCTCCAACTCTGACAATCTGTGACTATTTCATCATTTGTTCTTAAAACTCAGCAACACAAATACATCTGTCACCTGCTGAGAAGGGCTTTCAACGGAAATGGAATGGTAATTCTGTATTTTTATGTTGTGTATGTTGCTGTACTGTGAACATCGTAGAGCTGAAACACACAGAACGGTTGGAAGTTTACAATTTTCAAATACAGAAAATCATGAATCATATCTTCATCACCATTTTACCAGTAAATGACACTTGCTGTTGGTTTGTGAAATTACTGCTGTATAGGGATTTAATGATAATGCTGAGTCATCATGTTTTCTTCAAGGACAACATGACACAGCTTGTACTCATATTCTGGTGCTGTACCTGGTTGGTTAACAGTTAAATGTAAATTTCTAAAATGTTTTTTGGAGAAACATAATAGAAATGTACTTCCTGTATTAGGAGCATTTAGACTACATCTCCATTTATCATCAAGTCAAACAATAAAGGGGTTCATAAGGATGATTACAAAGTGAAGTTAGCTCAAAGAAGTGTTGCAACAATGCTAAAAGCATATCACACAGGCACAACACGATGACACACAGATATTGTTAGCCTTGCCATATGACACTTTGTGAGAGCAAACTGCCTTTTGAGGTCAAAAGGGCAAAGGAAAGTTAGAGCATCCTCCAGTTACTTAGAATTTCAAACTGTCTCCACAATAGTAGACCTACTTGGCCTGTAACAGAGAGTTTAAAGTTATTGGAAGCAGAGTTACAGTTGGCTGTGATTTGTGATGAGCTCATAGATCTCATGTATTCAGGAGAACAGGTCATAATCATAAGGGTCAAAGAAATGACTCCTCAACTTGTGAGAAAGCGGAGTCTTGTGTGACTAATGTTTTATTGTGTGTAACTAACTACAGATGATGTAAAGTATTTATGTAGATGGTTTCCCTCACCAGTGCAATAAGTGTGAGAGATAGCTGTGTGTAATGTTGTAAGTCTTTCAAATGGAATCCCAAGTTTCACATCACAAGTTGCTAACAACAGAAGCTAGAGTATACAGTAGTTTAGTGTATACAAGTTGGCAACTGGCATAGATATTCCAGGTTGCCATAGGATGATGCTGAAAGATGTTGACCTCTGCCTTTTTCTTTAGAGCCAGCATTGGGCCAAAATATCATCCTTTTATTTAAAATCAAAAGGTCAGAATGCAATGACATTTGCTGAGTACATTCATAGAGGGAAGTGGAAAGCTCCAGTCAGTGGACTAAAGAGTTAAGAATACGGTGTCAAACTATTGAATAATCTCTTTCTTATACAAACAGGCTACCTGACAAGGACTGAAGAACACATAATTTGTTGCATGCAAATTGTAGAAACTAGTCTGTTCTGACTGGATTTACCACTTCATTTGCTGTTTGTATGTGTGTAAATTAATTCAGGATTTCAATGCACATTTATTTTTATCTGCTGTGTTTCCTGTTCTTTCATGTTTATAATTTAGCGTGTTGTTAAATGGCTGGAGGGAGGGACTATAAAATGTCCAGACATCTTGTTGTCATCACATACTTGTCATTTTCCAACTCATGGCCACTGGTTTGATGTGCAATAAACATGCATGTGTGTTACAGTAATATGAGTGTCTGGTTCTTGAATAACCACAGCACAGATGATTATTACGCAAAACTCTACACTTTCTGTTGAAGAATTGGTGGGAAGAAATTGGATCGTTTCGTTAGTTACACAGATTTGGCGGTCATCGAGAGGCGAAGTCTTCCAATGGACCACCATCATATTTTGAAAAAAATATGTATAGTAGTCAACAGGGACAGACAAAATGTTTTTGTTATTCCATGGATTAAACACATGTTTGTCAATTTAAAGATAGTTGTGCACGTCAACACAGTTTTATTTTATCATATAACTGTTGAAGTACAAGACTGTGAAAATACATAATTACAAAGACTACACACCCAAAAGTGTCGTAAGTGACGTCTCTCTCTGAAGCTTGCCTGTGTGTTTTTTTTAGAGGATGTACTCGCACCAACAAAAGGTCTTGCTAGTTGTTTCTCTTCCCGACTAGTAAAATAACATTGCAATTTTGTATGAAAAATAGTTAAATTAGCTACCTAGCAAACCAAGGTAACGGCCATGTTAGTTTTGGTGACTTACATTGTACAAAACTAAATGATACTGCAACAAATCTACTGCTTGCAACATTGTTGCAGTAAGCCAAGTAAAGCTTAGGCTCAGAGGTAGAGCAGGGTCATCCTTTGATCGGAGGTTCAATCCCCGGCTCTGCTAGTCCATGTCAATGTGTCTTTGGGCAAGACACCTAACCTCAAATTGCCCCCTGTACCTGCAGTGTATGAATGATGAGTATGAATGATTACATAGTACTGATGGGCAGGTGGCACCTTTCATGGTAGCCCCTCCCATCACTACACTGAAATGTAGTGTGAAAGTGCTTTGAGTGGTCAGAAGACTAGAAAAGTGCTATACAAGTACAGTCCTTATACTATTAATTTAGTATTGTCATAAATGATCACCATGTTTAAAAATCTTAAGATACTTTATGCATTGTTGAAACCGATTCTATTAAAATACAATCATGCTTGGGGGCCTGTTTCTCATCTGGCCTTCATGTACACTAATACAGTTCCAGAGTGTGCTGCAGTTTTTCTTTATCCATACACAGATGAATGTACACGTAGATTCCCCCTCTGTTGAGGTGAAACCCTCACTGTCATGTTGTAAAACAAAAACAAAAAAGCCAGTTTTCTTTTTAATCTTACAACTTGAAGGTTTCCTGTCACTGGATTGTGTTTGGGCTTAGAGACATAGACTATCATGATTGTGTAGAGCTGGACTCAAGAGCAGAATACAGACTTAGCAGGAGTAGTATTTCACAGTAGTTTATTGAAAAGAACCAGGGGCTGAAATGATGTTGGTCTGGGTTGGCATCAAGTGAGGGCTGGACAGGCTGTGTGGCAGGCTGGTGAGGTGTTGAGCAGCCAGAGAGAACCGGGAGGCAAGCTGGTAGCAGGTTGGGTCATAGAGGCAGGCCACCCCGAGAGAGGCGGAGAACCTGAGGCTTAGATAAACACAGGTTAGACGCAGTCAGAAGTAGACAATTGCTGGCAACCTGGTTTGGCCATCGCAACGTGTGAGAACTGACGAGCTGGGCTATATCAACTGTGGGATTTGATGAGTGGATGAGTTGCAGGTGTGCAGGTTAATTGGCAGCAGGAGGGAATGAAGAGCCACTCACACACACACTGAAGGGAAGACAGTCAGGACACTAGGAGGGGGGAGAGGCACAGCAGAGACCATGACATAGACAAGACTGTTCATTCTTTGAAAGTGAGTTTTTAAGGATTGGTTCGTTTTGTTTTTTTTCTGTCATCTGGGCAGGCCACGATAGCAGCAGTCTTGTCCACCTGGCAGCGCACCTGCCCACCGCCCAAGTGCTACCCCGGATACCATACCTCCCTCCGTCCAATTGCACACTTCCCTGGGTTGGCGGTGAGCCCCCCCTGCCTCAGGGCCTCCAGTACCGCGCCCACCCGCTGCACATGCTCCGCCCAGGTGGTGCTGTGGATGATTACATCATCTAAGTAGGTGGCAGCATATGCAGCGTGCAGACGCAGCACCCGGTCAATGAGGCGTTGGAAAGTGACTGGGGCCCCGAACAACCCAAAGGGCAGTGTGGTGAATTGGTATAACCCATACGGAGTGGAGAAGGCCGTCTTATCCCTGGACTCTGGCGACAGAGGAATCTGCCAGTAGCCCTTGGTTAAATCCAGTGTCGTGAAGAAGCGTGCAGTGCCCAGTCGGTCCAGGAGATCGTCGACCCGGGGCATTGGGTACGCATCTCGATGCGTACCTAATGCCCCGGGACGTCGTTCACCCTGCGATAGTCCGCGCAGAACCGTATAGCCCCATCCTTCTTAGAAACAAGAACAATGGGGTTACACCAGGCACTATTGGACTCTTCTATTACCCACATTTCCAGCATGGCAGCCAATTCCCTCTGAAGCACTTTTCTTTTGTGTTCAGGTAACCTGTAGGGTCGTGACCGCATCGCCACGCCTGTAGGAGTCTGTGCTTTCGGTGCTCTATGAGGTTCGTGCGACCTAGCAGGAGGGAGAATACGTCAGCAAACTGCTTTTGCGACTGGGCAATGTAACGATGCAAAGGCACCCTCGGAATGGCCGGTTGGTTTACCAAGTGACACTCCGGGCAGGATGCACACCAAACGGTGCACATCCCCCCCGGCTGCTCGGCCAATAAAATCGGGTCATTATCCGGTCCAGTGTTTTTTCATATCCTATGTGACCAGCCATTGGGTTATAGTGAGCCGCCTGCAAAATAATTTCCCGGCGGCTTTTCGGATTGAACCGCTGATCCTCTGATTGAAGGACGACCCTGCTCTACCACTGGCAGAGAGCTTCAGAGACCCCCTATAGTGCGTAGCCACATTTTTCAGAAGGTGAATAGTGGGATAAGCACTTGCTAATAAGTTTGCTAATAAGAAAATAGCTAAGAAATGAAAGCTAGTTGCTTAGCTAATTGTTTCGCTGAAAATGTATTTTAAAGTTTTTGGAACTTCTTTTATTGCTGCTCAAGAAAGACTATTTGTTTACATAATAATAATGTGATTATTTTATTAATTAATTGTCTTGTTTTCTAACAATATAATCAAAAAGAACCAATAAGCAGAATCAAAAGAGTACTAGTATTGATAAAATCCTAACGATGCCCATCACTAACTGTGTGTTTGTGTAGCCTGTCCTCTTTACAGGTTACATGGTGGTGAGGAGGTTTGTGTGGTCTTGTGGCTCAGGCTCTAGCTATGCAACGACACCTGGAAGCTGCTTGATTTTTTTCATATATGTTCACATTCTATGTATCTATGTATCTTTTTGTAATATGGACATTGCAATTCTATTATGTTGGTCTGCTCTGTACACATGACACCTATTGCACGACTGTCCGACCTGGTAGAGAGGGATCCCTCCTCTGTTGCTTTTCCTAAGGCTTTCCACAACTGGGGAATTTTTACTTGTCTGAAGCGGGGGTTTAAAATTATGGCAATGTCTTATGTTGTACAGATTGTAAAGACCTTTGAGGCAAATTTGTGATATTTGGGCCATATAAATAAAATTTACTGGACTTTATTGAAAGTTGGACACAAATTGGATTTGAACATGGTATGGGTTAGTAATCACCTAAAGTTAGCCAACTGGGAAGCCACTATAAACACATTTTCAGTTTGTCTTTCTTACAAAAGGGGCTATTTAGTATGTCTGTTGCACCATGGAAAAAATACCAATACATTTTGTGAGGACAGAATACATTTTTATTTGCACTTGTCTCAATGTGTGATCATAATTTCTCATAAAATGTAGGTGCCTGGAGAAAATATGTTTCTGTTCTCAAAATGTTGACATGAGATACAAATAAACCATGGTCTCTTAAAAATTATGTCCCATAAAACTAAACATATTTTCTCCCTCATTACGGTCGCAGTTTTAAACACTCAACGCTGTGAAAAAAACACAACAAAACTACTTGGTTAGTTTTAGTAAAATATCATGGTTTGGCTAAAATAAGTATTGTTTGTTATATAACTTAGTTACATGCGTAACGTTAAACATTCAACTTAACATTAAAATAAGTCAATGCTAACTTTTAATTTTGCATGGGACACGGGCAGCCTAGTCTACTGGGTGAAAGTCCTGTGTTTTCGGACCCATCCGTTTTTTCCATCAAAATGTAAATGACAGCATTTTGTTGTATGAGAACGTAGTTTTTAGGAGACCCGACTGAAAAAAATGCCATAAATGTGTTTTTAGCATGTGGAAAGATTTAGATAAACTTGTTTCATGTGTGTTGACTTTGGTTGATTGGACATGCTCAGTGAGAGTTGACAGTAAGTCTCCACCTCTCATCCAAGGTCTACTTGGTATGATCCTGTACCCAGTGACATAGTCTGAGGCAGTACTTTTGTGGACTGACGGTGGAGAAGGAGCGGCCTGGATGTCTCAGTCTCTTCCACAAATGCTCCAGCCTCTTCTTAAAACTGTAAACTGTGAAAATGTCAATGATGCCGATGAAGTAGCGTTGCTCAGGCCCATCGATGACGTGCAGAGGATTCTTTAGGTTGGGCAGTAAACGTCGGTTTTGGGCCCTGAAGTCTGGAAGCTCAGCTGTGTCACTGCCTGGCCCTGAATGCTCTAGGCACGTTTGAATAGTGCCAGCACCTGATGCAACTCTTGCTTGTAATTGCTCCAAATAGCTGCAATCTGTTTCAGACAACTTTAAGTTGGAGTCATCTTCTAGGACTGCCCCAGGGACAGGAGCTATGCCTGCGTGGATAGGGCTCGAGCCTGGATTTACAGATCTAAAATGAGAAAGTCACAGAAGAGATAAAAGGTGTAAGTGACCGCAATTACTCTATGTAGCCTCATTCACAATACATATGTGTTGTAGAGGGATCTAAACATGTGTATTGACAGGTAGATGTCATAATGTCAGTAGGAGTAAGAAAAAGTAACTAGGATGTATTTGGCAAATCCAATTACAACAATTAAGATGTAGTATGATTTCCAAAGCAAAGGCACATATTTTCAAATGAAGAAATGTGTTTTTGCTTCATTCCCAAAAGAACCTAAATATTATTTTGGCTGTATGACTATCCATCCATTCTCTCTCTCTTATCTGGGGCTGGGTTTTAGAAGCAGCAGGATAAGCAAGATATTCAGGATATCCCTCTCCCCAGCAACATTTCCTGGGGAACCCCTAGGTGTCTCCATTCCAGATGAGCTATATAATCCCGTGTTCAATTTATTTTGTAGAGCCCAAAATGACAAATTAGCCTTTACAGGGCTTTACAATCTGTACATATATGATATCCTCTGTCCTTTGACCTTCACATCGGCACAGGAAAAACTTCTCCTGCTTGCTGGACATGGCATCTTCCTGGTCCAAATATGCACAAACTTATCTATCTTATTGACGGATGCCGTGCTGACCTGCCAGTCAGGTCTGTCTGCATGATCACTGGAATGGTGTAACATTTTCTATAACAAGCTGGTGAATTTCTCGGATTCACTAAACATCTACATGGACGCAGGCCATCCTTGGGTTTTGGGGGGTTCTAACAAGGCCTGTGGCACTGGCCTCCCTCTTTTTCACAGTTTGATTTCCATCCGTTGCGATAACTAAGCTGTGTCCTTATCATCAACTGAGGGCTCTCCTCT
Organism: Ophiodon elongatus; assembly: GCA_016806645.1. Taxonomy (NCBI): domain Eukaryota; kingdom Metazoa; phylum Chordata; class Actinopteri; order Perciformes; family Hexagrammidae; genus Ophiodon; species Ophiodon elongatus. Next base: position 2,577,169 of record JACSYO010001746.1, on the reverse strand, counting down.
TCCATAGACATCATGCATGTTTTCCGATCTGGCCTTTCATCCTATTTATGGCTACAAGATCTTCAAAACTTGTCTAATGTAAGGATCAGAAGGTGCTATATTCCAGCAAACTTCAGGATGTCAAGCAGTATGAGCTCAGACGCCAGGATCCCAGGCTATGGGGATTGCATTTATCTCAGAGCAATCAACACCAATGTAATTGCTCGTTAGGGTACAACGGATCATAAAACTCACGGTTTGGATTGGATCACGGATTGGATCAGCACAAAATAAAAAAAGGGAGCATGTATAACTTTTAGAGATCCCCTATCACAATACTAATTTTCAATTATTTATGATCCATATTGCCAGATACAGATTGTTTTTGTTGTTTTGTTTTGTTGTAGCAGCTGGTATAGAAGGTATACCTTCGCTCTCAAGTCATTGTAAATCATGTACAATTCTAAATGTTATCCTTTTACTTTGCTATAATCATCTATAGTGTGTTTGCATAAAAACACAAAATTCAAATGATGAGGAAATAAAATATATTTTTATTAATAAAAGAATATTGTCATTAGTAGTTTTAATGATGTATTATAAGCTGCTTAGAGCTAGTGTTAATAAGTTAAACAGATCGTTCCTGTCTAATACCTATTTAAATTGCTGAAAAACGATCTCCTTCAAACAAAAGGATTTATTCAAGTTTTCTCACCAAAGCTACATTTTACAAGATTACATTTGAACACATCAGTAACGTTTTAATTTACTTTCGCCAAATAATAATTTTCACGAAACATAGTCTGAACGCATCACAATGTAACCGAACGAAACCTACATCTTTTAGCCATTAGCGGTGCTGCCATTGTTACTATCTCCCCTCCTGTCAATTTCAACTGATGTGTTGTTCACAGTTTAACATTATCAGGGATCATCGACTTGAAAGCATTAATACCGATGTCCTGATCGCATCTTTTTACTGAATATCGGTCGATAACGATCGCCAGTAAAACTTTATTTCCACTGCGATATTTAAACTATGTAATTAATCCGTGGTTTATATGCGGGCTCAGAAATTAACTCAAAATAGATGGATTTGAAGGTCGTCATTGGATATACAAACAATGACAGCAGAGAGTTCCATGTGTTTGTGGTGACCAGTCTCCAAAGAATCAAGTCCACAACAGATCCCAAGCAATTTGTACAATCTGAAGATAGTCCTGCAGATCATGCTTCGAGAGGCCTAAAGACAGATCAGCTTGTAGCTTCAACTTGGTGTACTGTGGAAAAGGGAACTGCCCATAGAAGATGTAAAATTGAGTGAGGTCATTGACAACAATCCAGAACTTCGAAAGGCCCAGATGCTCAACACCAAAGAGAAAGAGGGCAGGACATTGATACATTGCTGACAAAGCCATTGCTCATCTCAAGCACCATGCTAAGCAAATCAAGAATCTCAAACCTAAAACAAGCCACACGTGTTGAAAGACAGAAAGCAGAGCCTTTCATAATCAAATTGGTCCAAACAGGATCATTCAGCAGTGAAATCAAAAGTATAAAGCAATGCAAGGAAGAAAAACCCAAAGACAAGTGACGCAAACACAATTCCCTTTTTTGATGAGTAATTTGTGCTCAGGGTTGGAGGACGTTTGACAAAATCTGACCTTCACCCACATGTCAAGCATCCTGCCGTTGTACCAGAGGAAAGTCATGTGTCTCCTTTACTCATCAAGCACTCCAATGAAAAGGTGCATCATCAAGGAAGACGAATAACTGTAAATTAATTGTGATCCAATGGAATATGGGTTACACACTGCAGCAGCACAACATGCAGAAAGTATAGAAGGAACACACAGGATCCAAAGATGGCAGGTTTACCAGAAGAAATAATATAAATGACGCAACACTGTGGCACGGAGAATTGAAGAGGTATCATCAGATATTGAGAGACAACTGGGAGACAGGGCAATGCATTTTTTTTTTTTCGTTAGCCTGCGATGAAAGCACAAACGTATCAGACACTGCCCAGTTACAGATTTTTTTGAGAGGCGTTGACGATATCATGAATGTAACAGAAGAGAAGCTTGACCTTAAAAGCCAAACAAGAGGAACAGATTTATTCCTTACTGTTTGCTCAGCTGTTGATGATGTGAAACTACCGTGGAGTAAAGTTAGTGGGATTTTTAACGATGGCGTGCCTGCCATGGTGAACTAAGTGGGTTCCACACTTTTACACTGATCTGTAACAAAGTCCGCAAAGAAGGAGGCAACACTATTAAACTTTTTTGGTTGACATAACAAAGCATCTGAATGCACTGAACATCAGTCTTCAAAGACAAGACTCAGTAGTGAGCCAACTATATGCACACATCAAGGCCTTTGGAACCAAGCTGCAACTTTTCCAGAGACATTTGTCACAATTGGAGCCCTGCACCAAACATTTCCCAGCTCTACAGGAGGTCATGGTCAGTTTACTTAAATGTTAGACAACTTTTCATTACCCTTACTAAGTCATATTTAAGATTGTCTTGAGGTAAACATATTTATCAGTTTCTAGGTAATTAGCTTTTAGATATCTTGTTCTTGGGCTGCACGGGGGTGTAGTGGCTAGCACTGTCACCTCACAGCAAGAGGGGTCTGGGTTCGTCTCCCGGTCTCGGCGGTCCTTCTGTGTGGAGTTTGCATGTTCTCCCTGTGGCAGCGTGGGTTCCCTCCAGGTTCTCCGGCTTCCTCCCACAGTCCAAAGACATGCAGCTCAGGTTAATTGGACTCTAAATTCCCCGTAGGTGTGAATGTGGGCGTGAATGGTTGTCTGTCTCTATATGTCTGCCCTGCGATGAACTGGCGACCTGTCCAGGGTGTACCCTGCCTTCGCCCGATGTCAGCTGGGATCGGCTCCAGCGCCCCGCGACCCTAAAAAAGGATAAGCGGTTCGGATAATGGATGGATGGATGGATGGATATCTTGTTCTTTATGTTATCTGACTTTCAAGATGTGAAAGAAAGGCAGAATATTGTTGAGATTTGTTCACACCTGAATGCTTACATTTGGTTACATTGCTATTTGCTGTGTCATTGAAAATAAAATTATTAAATAACAGTGTATTTATAGGCAATTTTTATCATTTCAAATCATTGTTCAAAAAGTCAGCAGGGACTGTTGACCCTTGGGCATTTTCATATTATCAAATATGGCCCTCTTTGAAACAAATTTGGACGCCCCTGGTGAAGAGGGATGCTGTGTTGAAATGTTTTTGAACCACGATGTTTCTCCGGCCGTGGAGGGATTCAGGATATGCGCCGGGGCAGACTGACCGGGGATAAGCATCCTTGCAGTAGCTGCAGACGTGGAGGAAATGACAGTTGGGTTTTGTACGCACGCGTTTGTTAAATCTATTACAAATTTTTGCATAATTTAGATTAAGCACCTCACACCCATGGATATCAGGATGGCTCTGGGAAAAAAAGGGCTGTGAATGTGTCATCGCCGTGTTTCACATAAACCATCAGGGGGGCACCAAATCTCCAAAGTTGCTACGAGTGTCCTGTGCTCTTTTGACTTGGGTGGTACCTGCCTAACCAGCCTACGGGCAATGTATCGACCAGGGGAATGGTGCCAGGTTGCAGGTTTCCCCTCCTATCACAAGCCTCCACCGGGGGAGTGGCGGCTTCATCCCCAGGTGGTGCAAGCATATATGGTCTCTTCGACAGGGCATAGGTGGATCTCTTTGCCTCTGAGATGTCAACCCAATGCCCCCTCTGGTTCTTCTTGATGAAGAGGACAGTCCTCTGGGTCAGGATGCCCTGGCTCACACGTGGTCAGGGGGTCTTCTTTATGTCTTTACACCATTTACTCAGAGTGCTTCAACAGGGCCACAGATATCTGCTGGAGGTCCCCTTATGGCTAGCCAGGACTTGGTTCTCCCTCCCTCTGAGAGTATATTTAATTTTTTCGAGTGTCAAGAAATACATGACATCTTTGACCCAGTGTGAGAACAATGGGGGGGCCGTTACTTCCATCTCAGAAGGATCAAACATCGAGCAAGGAGTGTTGTGAAGGCTACAACCACATTGGCTTTATTTGGTAAACGGGCACGGAATTCCTCTGGTATTAAGCCAAAGAGTGCACAAATTGGGTCCGGGTCAAATTGAGCCGCAAACATCTCACTATAAGCTTTAAAAATACTTATCCAAAAGGTGGAGAGTTTCGGGCATAGCCAGAACATGTGTAACAAGTCTGCTGGCTGGCCTTTACATCGAGAACATAACGGATCAGAGTTAGGGTAAATTTTTGCCAATCTAGCATTAGTGTAATGAACCCTGTGTACCACTTTTAGCTGTATTAAGTTGTGTTTAGCGGATGTAGATGATGTATATATCAAGTCTAAAATAGAGTCCCATTGGTCATTTGTTATAACCACTCCAAGATCTGAGTCCCAGGCCATTCTTAAATTTTCCAAGGAGTGTGGGTTGATATCGTTAATGAGCTCGTAAGTTTGGGATATCAATCCTCTACTGTTCGTGTTCAGTTCTAGGAGGCTGTCAACATGAGATTTCATGGGCTTGTTCGGAAATGAGTCAAAAGTGTTTCGTACAAAGCTCCTGATCTGCAAGTAGCGGAAAAAAATTGTTCCTTGGTAGATCATAGATTTGTGATAATTGGGAGAATGAAGCAAATGTGTCTTCTATGTATAAATTATGGATTGATCTGATCCCTTTATCAGACCATAGAGTAAATGCGTTATCTGTACAGGAGGGAATAAACATATGATTACATTTGATGGGGGAGCGGGTGGAGGCTCCTTGCAGCCCAAAATGTCTCCTAAACTGAGCTCATATTCTTATTATGTGATTTACTATTATGTTTGTACTCAAGTTATTGCTAAGAAGAGGCAGGCTGCACAGACCACTGAGCCGAGGTGGTGCCGGCAGGAGGAGAATTCTATTTGTACCCAGTCTGCCTTTCCTACAATTGGCCTGTCTTCAAACCAGTGAAGTAGCTTCTGGATATTGCATGCCCAATAGTAAAAGAGAAAATTGGGTAAAGCTAAGCCTCCTGCGCGCGTTGGTCTTTGGAGTTGAGTCTTGCTGATCCGACTAGGTTTGGTCCCCCATACGAAAGAAATGATATTTTTATCAAGATTTAAAAAAACATTTTTTTAAATCAGGATAGGAATATTTTGAAAGATATAAAAATTTGGGCAATACTATCATTTTAACTAGGTTAACCCGACCCACTAATGATAATGGTAACGAAGCCCAGCGAGTCATATCCTGTTTGCATTTATTCAAAAGGGTAATATAGTTATTTTTAAAAGTTGAATGGAAGGAGCGCGTGACCTCAATCCCCAAGTACTTAATGCCATCCCGGGCCACCTTAAAGCGGAAAAGGCTGGAAGGGAGTGCCTCTGCTTCAGAGTTTAGAGGGAAAAGTTCACTTTTTTGCAAATTTAGCTTATATCCTGATATTTTCCTAAACTGATTCAGGATATCTAGAATATAGGGAAGAGATAGAGATGGGTCGGAGACATACAGCAGCAAATCATCCGCGTAAAGAGAAACTTTCAGTTCTAAATCACCCCGAGGTAAAAAAGCTTAAAGTCCTTACAAAGTCACAGTGCCACTGCTAGGGGCTCAATGGCTAGTGCGAACAAGAGAGGAGAAAGAGGACACCCTTGTCTTGTTCCCCGTACAAGGGGGAAGTAGTCAGATTATTGTTCGAGATTACAGCTGCTAGGGGAGAGGAATACAGTAATCTAATCCAGGCAATGAATTCCTCAGAGAAGCCAAATTTTTGGAGGACAGCAAATAAGTATTTCCACTCGACCCAGTCAAAGGCCTTCTCTGCATCAAGAGAAATCACTACCTCTGGGCACGTTAAAGGGGCCGAATGGACAACATTGAATAGTTTTCGTAAATTTGAGTGGGAGTGTCGGCCTTGGATAAATCCTGTTTGATCAGGTGAGACAATATCTGGGATCACCCTCTCCAGGCGTTTAGCTAAGACCTTAGACAGCACTTTAAAATCCACATTAAGTAGGGAGATAGGGCGATAAGATGAGCAGTATACCGGGTCTTTATCCTTCTTAGCCAGTAGGGATATAGAGGCCTGTCTCAGAGTTATAGGAAGAATGCCTAAGGAGAGTGCTTCTTTAAATTGCTTTAAGAGTTGGTGCCAGCTCATAGGAGAACTTTTTATAAAATTCCATCGTAAACCCGTCCGGGCCTGGTGACTTGTTCTTCTGCATAGATTTTATGGCCATGATGATTTCAGCAACTGAGATATCTGCACCTAAGTCGGTGTTTTGTTCCTCTGATATGGTAGTGATAGTCAAATTATCAAAGAAGGCACATGAGGGGCCGAGGTCATTGCTAAGTTCTGAGGTGTAAAGGTTAGAATAGAATTGTAAAAAGGCTTTATTTATGTCATTATGATATGATATTATTATATCAACATTTCTCCTGTGTCTGATTGAATCTTTGTGATATTGCGGGTGGTAGCCACTTGGCGGGCTTGCATAGCCAGTAGTCTACTAGATTTATCTCCAAATTCATACACATTATGTCTGGATTTTAAGATGAGACGTGTTGCCTCATCAGTAGATAGAAGATTAAATTCAGCTTGGAGTCTTAACCGTTCCTTATAAAGACCTGTAGTCGGGGAATGAGCATATTTAGAGTCCACATCCAGGATCTGTTGGGAAATTTCGGTCAGTTTGGAGTTTTTCCGTTTCTTGATGATAGAGGAATAGGCTATGATTTGCCCGCGGAGGTATGCTTTAAGACTTTCCCATAATGTAGCTTGCGAGATCTCTGGGGAGGAGTTAGTCTCTAGAAAGAATTGCATTTGGGTTGAAATGAACTTCACAAAATTGTCATCTGAAAGTAAGAGAGGGTTGAGTCTCTAGATTCTGTTTGGGGCAGGGGGTGGTTTGGGAGGTCTAAATCAAATAGAATGGCACTGTGATCCGATATGACAATAATATTATACGAGGGGGAAGAACAAAGAAAACAAAGAAAGAAAAAAAGAAAAAAAAGAAAAAGGGAAAATACATTAAGAATAAAAGGCTCCAGTTCTGTTTACCTAGACCTGTTAACCCTATCCGTTGTACTATTACAAACTTTGTGCATAGCTCTATCATGCACTTTAAACTCTGTCTTTAAGAATGATTGTAAAGGCAAAAACAAAGAGGATTTTAACCTGAGAACCGAATCTACGGAACAGTACAGAGAAAGCCATTTTCTAAACATTGACCAACACAACAGACAGCCGTTCTGTATATGCAGGGGTTAGAACTTAACAAGAGGAGATGAGATACACATTTAAGTAATTAGTAACAAAAAATAAGAACAAGTAGCATTAACTATGACTATGTTAAACCAGAGTGAGGATATAATATCCCTGTAATCTACGCCAGTCTTAATAACACAGACCTCGAGAGCGTGACTCTTTCAACTGACTTAACATGCGGTTTTAGCGTTACCAGTCATAAAGTATTTACCATTTTAAAGTTCAACAGAGGGAAAGGAAGGTTGTCATGTAATCTATTTATACAACGTGTCAGCTTAGCCAGCAAAAATATTCACTCACCGGTTAGCCCAACCAACCTAAGCTAAGAAAAGGTAATGTCTCCACAGTCATTTTTATGGTTGCCAAGGGGTCTCATACTGCCGGTTGACTGTTCTCCAGGAAGGCGGCCGCTTCACTCGGAGTGTTGAACTCGTGCCTGGTTCCATTGACGATCACTCGGAGCTTAGCCGGGCTGAATTGGTACCCTGCTTTCCTCAGTGCGGTTTTGACAGGGGAAAAAGTAGCTCTCTTTCTAGCCACTTCAGCGCTGTAGTCGGCGTAAATATGAATTTCCGAGCCCCTGTAGGACTCTGGTCCTGCCTCCTGCCTCCTGCCTCCTGTTTCCTGCCGTGACCCTACTGACGCACATTCTTCTCTATTTTCCTTCTGTATGAATTCATGCACCGTTAATGCACATTACTAACGCTGCTCCATCCCCGAAGTCTTTGTGTCTTCTCGCCTCGCAGGTATGGATCGTGGTTAAATCTGGACCCTGGTCCTGTGGTCCTCCTCGACACCTACTGCTATTATTACATGAATCATTTCTGTCATTTGAATTGAATGTGTTGAAACTCAGTTATGCTGTTCATTCTGTACACATGACATCTATTTATACTCTGTCCATCCTGGGAGAGGGATCCTCCTCTGTTGCTCTCCTGAACGTTTCTTCCCTTTTTCTCATTGTTGAAAGTTTTTTTGGGGGGGGAGTTTTTCCTGATCCGATGAGAGGTCCTGGGACAGAGGATGTCGTATGTGTACAGATTGTAAAGCCCTCTGAGGCAAATTTGTAATTTGTGATTTTGGGCTATACAAAATAAATTGAATTGAATTGAATAACTGGTTGGGGTCATCCGAGGTCACACGTGACGTTGTTGATATAAAGACTCGACCTGCGTGTGCGTGAGACATAAGATATACAATGTTAAGCACTACCTTAAGTATGACTGGCGGTAATCCAGGATTCATAAAACCGTAGTTACATCTGTAACTTTCGTTTTATAAATAATTTGTATAGTTTTAAATTAAGTGATTCATTTTTGCAAAAGATCTGAGGTGTCTGGATCCTGTGTGTTATTGTGTAAATTGTGTGTAGTGTTTTGTAAAAAATGTGCTTAAGCAATCATACAAAATTGTAAGGGATCACCAAAGTTATTACAATTCATCCTGAGGGGAACATGAATCATTCATCCAATAAATGTCTAAACAGTTTACTCAAAGTTGATACAATTCGTCTTCTGCAGAACATCAATGTCTGTACAAAGTTTCATTGCAACCCATCCAATAGTTGTCAAGATGTTTCAGTCCAGACCAAAGTGGTGAACTGAAAGACAGACCAGGTGACATTCTATCCCCAGACCATAATGTGGCAAAAGAATATGATTTACTATCATTTGCTGATGAGTTACAGCTGTTGGGGAAAATGTATCTGTGAGAGACAGTAATTAGTCTTTTCTGTGAGTTGAGACTACCCTGCTATAATTAAAACCAATGCATCATGATTAGTTAGAAAATAATAAATAACTGATCATATCACATGTCCAGCTTGCACTATTTCTGGCAGAGAAGCTGAATCAGTGTCTGCTGAGTATTTATCATATTTAATGTTTGTTAAGAACATGATCACATGATCTTTCTAAAACGTCAGAAGACTACAGATGACTCAGTTAACTATTTTTATGTTATGTTCATAAGCAGTTTGGTTTAGTGCATAATGTTGCTCATCAGAGTGAAGGCATCCACAGCATATCAGACACCAACGCACCAGTCCGGCAGCCATCCCAGTTCTCAGTGTGTGTGCGTGTTTGGGTTGCATGAGTCACACTTGATTTACTCTGCACAATGTCCAACTTGGAATTGGGCTCCTGAGACCTAAACATGCTTTGTTTGGAAAATATGTTTTTGTTTTCCACGCATAACCTTTTTATATTTAGAAATTAGACAAAATCATCACAGTGATAGGAATGTGAAGAAGACAGTTACATCAGGCTACAGACTGTATTTATGTAGTGGGATCTGGTCTAGATTCTTTTGTGTTCGTCCACTTAAACCTCTTTGTGTCCCACACTTTAAACTGTGTAAGACCCTTTTATCAATACTGCTGTCACAGGTTAATCTCTGGTTGTCAGCATTAACAGCAACTATGGTTTCATGCCACTGCTAAACCACAGAATTACAAAGAACGAGGAATGTTAAATGTTAAATTGCAGTTTCTCTTTCACAGCACTGTTAGTCAGTCTCATAAAACTGTCCCACAGCCCAAAGCCCACTGGAGACTTAAAGAACCAGTCACAAATATATTGTTCCTTTTTTTAAGTCTAGGTATTTTCAACTGCTCACTGTAGTTCACTCAAATTTAAACAATACACTAACAGGAGGAAAAACTGCATGGGGGCTTTGGGAATTTTTGACATATCTGCACAGTTATTCAGACTGGCCCAAAATGCATACTTTCCCACACACAATCATTGGAAAAGAAATGGCTGTAAAACTATTCATAGATTTTTCTTTCATCACAACCCCCCTGAAATGTCTCCTTTAATTATTAGATTCTGATCCATTCCAATAACAGCTGAAAAGTGTAGAAGAGTCATATGATAAAATAATTTGATCCCATTCATGTGTGAGAGGGAGCCAACAGGAAGTCTTGGATGTGCATCATCTTAACCGGCTCAGCTGGAGATGGATATTACAGACCACATCCTGTAATTTCAAGATGGTTAAAATGCAGCCCAGAACGATGAGTTAAATTACTGAGGAGAACAGGGAATATTTCATTTCCCACATCCCCCCATACTGTCACTCCAGAATGGACCACCAAACCACAAAAGCAGGGTGTCAAAATGTTGCGAAACCCTGTCATGAAATGTAAAAAAAATGACTTAAAGACTGACTTTTTGGTTCTCATGATGAGAGTAGCGAAGGAGAGACTCTGGTGGCGTTCATCGTGGTGTAAGGGCTGATGGGCCAGGAGGAGACTGTAGTCCAACACATTGAGCCTCTGGAGGAAGTGCGTGTCGATCTCCACCTGCCGCAGAAGCCAGGGACGCTGCTGGTCTGCACACATACACACACCACATAACACTACAACTCAAACATGGCTACACAGCAAACTTGTGCGGAATGTTTTATATATGGATATTACCACTGGCATTTACACCTACCATTGGCATCGTTGTTTTTTTAAAAAAAATTTTATTAGACTCATTTGAATTAGATGTTTTCACACGTTTCATCTAAGATAGATGCATTTTATTGTTGGAAACGATATACTGATTGGCATGAAGGGGATACAATTATGTTCCCTGTACAACTACACGGCTTATTGTTTTTCCTTACCCAGGATGAGGTACTGGCCTTCAAAATTGAGGTCTTTGAGAACCACAATAATCTGGCTTTCCTCTGGTGCCGGCTCTGTCCACCGACTCACCTCACAGCCCTTAATGTCGTACCTCCAACACAAAAAACACATCAAACCACACAAGGAGGCTGCACTGTCTGTTTCTGTGCTGTTAATAGAGCAATACTATGCTTTGTATTTCTGGGGGCAAGCAGATCAAGCTTACCTCGCATTGATTCGATCATCAGGATAAAACACACTTTGCATAACAATGAAGTATTTCTACAAAGGACATGGGGAAAAAGAAAATATGCTTCATTACTCTTTGTAACATCCATTCATTTTACTGCTTTAACTAGAACAGTAATACATTTTGATCTGTACCTTCCTTCTGTGTGGGATTTTGATCCTGTGAACACCTTGAAAAAACAGTGAGAAATAACTCAGTCCAATGCAACATATTATCTGAAATATTGTTAAATTACAACATTGTTGTCCTTATACATCCATCAGACACAGAGTAACATTAGTATCCATTATATATTCATGTTTCTGGCTGCTCGATGAATGTGAGTCCAATGTTTTTTCTCTTTTAGCTCTGGTTTGGTCTCCACCAACTCCTGAAAAAAACATCTGTCTCATAAGCTGCTAAATGCTCCACTATGTTCACTATCTAGTCTCCAACTGTGTCTGATATTTGGTGCTGGAAGGGTAATGTTAAAAAGCTGCCTGTTACTGCTGGAAATAATGTTGAAATAACAGTGAGAGTGAACCAAAATACTAAATGTGTCTTTAACTAGCTCAGTGAGTTTAAAGAGGCCAAACAACTCTGTAGTGCTGAAGAGGGCAGCAGCTCATCACCAAAACCCCAGAAATCCACAGATATATAGAATCTGGATCAACATAAGTAGTATTGTCGAGTTTATATTTCCACAACTGCTTAACTGTTGAATGTGATTTATTGTTGTCGATGGTGACAGGGCAAAATTTAGCATTCACTGTAACTGCCAAAGCTTTAGTAAAACAGTGGTAGAAGAAGTATTTAGATTCTATACTAGAGTAAACAGTATCCATATATACGTAAATACATATGTAAGTAGAAGATCGCCATTAAAAATTATACTTAAAAATACAAATGTATTATCATCAAAATGTACTTAAAGTATATAACGTAAAAGTGCTCATTGTGCAGCAGAATGGCCCCTATCAGAATTGCGTTTTAAAATATTATATCACTGGATTATATACTGATGTTGTATCTGGTTGAGGTGGAGTAATTTATTACTCTAAATTACTCTGTAGAATGTTGGGCGGTTTAATCTGTATTTAAACTCACCATATGTTCTGTATACAAAATTGAAAGCTGTCAAATAAATAATGTATGGAGAAAAAAGTACAGTATTTCCCTCTGAGATGTAGTGGAGTATATGGTAGTAGAAATGGTACAATTACCACAATATTGGACACAATTTACAAGTAACACTACTACTACCACTTGGCCACTACTACAGTACAGCAAGTAAACTGGAAGTTTCAGTCAGTGTTGATATGTACAGAGATTCATGTTCACACAAGTCAACACGGGTCATTTGGGAAAGCTGGAAATTGGAAAAAAAGACATTCTGACACAACATATCAAAGAGAAGTTTAACATGAGGTTTCCGTTAACAAGTTACCAGCCAGGTAGAATTCCCATATGTAAGAGGTGGACATGCATCCAATTTATTTCATCAGCTATGTCTGGCAGGGATTACACTCTCCCATCTACAATATGACTGTATAAAACCTGTTTGGGCTTTCCATCAGTTCACAACTTTGTGTGTCTTAAACTTTATTTTTGTAACAAGGCATTACGATAGTGGTGTGTGTCTGATCTTATCAATGTTTTTGTCACAACGGGGTTTCATTTTCCCACCGTTTTCACTATTTTCGAAACCCTTCGGGTAATCTGAAATGTAATGTTAATAGTAATAATAATAATAGCTACCCAGATGACTCAAAGATAAAACAAATAAAATACCTGTCACTGCAGGTGTTATTAGTGGAAGATAAGAAAAAGGGATGTTGATGTTATTATTTTATAATTTATGGTATTTGCTTTTATTTACTTACTTACTTATTCTCACACCCATGGCACAGCCCTCAGGAGCACTTTGGGGCTTAAGTGTCTTGCCCAAGGATACATCAAAATGGCCTAGCAGAGTTGGGGATCAAGGACCACCCACTCTATCTACTGAGCCACAGTACTACACAGTATTATATAGTATTTTTTTGATTGGTCCAGCTTATTTCACCCTGGACCCAAGAAGGTGGCTGACCCATTTTGGTCTTGATCCCTTTAAGAAAAGCAGTTCCCAGACACTGAAGCGGGGGCCTGTTTTTTGGGGGATTGACCGTCAGTCGCAATAGTCACCGGTGACCCAGCCTTTCATCCACACTCCAGAGAGAACTGTCAGATTGCCCGAAATGAGCTTGAGCCGCCAGAGACAGGACAAAGTACTGCCCCATCCAAACAACGGTATGGTGGCGGGGGAGTTTTTTGACCGAAAGAGATAATAATTAATAATTAAATATACAAAATGATTTTGATAAATAATATATAATTAAAAAGACAGTGCGGAGTCTGCACGTTCTCCCCCGTGGGTTCCCTCCGGGTTCTCCAGCTCCCTCCCACAGTCCAAAGATTTGCAGCTTGGAGACTCTAAATAGCCCGTAGGTGTGAATGTGAGCGTGAATGGTTGTCTGTCTCTACATGTGCCTTGCAATAAACGGGCGATATATTTCAAGAAGTAATTTTAACTGTAGCCATTCTTGAATCAAGTCAACGAGCATGTGTTGATGTTGTCACAAATTGACATTTTATCCAGTTTTAAGCCACATGTTATGCTACACTTTTAGATCCTGGTAGTTTTAATCCATATGTTTTTAATCACATTCTAGACTTTTTAAGCTTAACGTGTGTTCGCTACTTGATATGTTTTTTGTGGATCAGCTGTCACCTCTGCTAAAACCAGAACAAGGCTGTGGGCTCGGGGTTAGAGCCACTGCGTGTAAGCTGTGACCTCCCTTTCAATGGCTGCTACCACTCAATACTGGTCGCTAAACTTTTAAACTTTCATGCACGTTTAGCACTGAACTGGCCTCCGTTTTTATTTCTATTCTCCCAGCTCCTGTCCCCCGTTCTCTCCATCCTTCCCCATCCTCTCCATCACCACTGGTTAAGTCTCCCCCTCTCCATCCACGTGCATTACCATTTCGCACACAATGTTACCTCCTTGACCCCTCTTCTCCCCGACCACACTGATAGTTTCCATAATCATCAACAACTGTTTCTTCAAATCTGCAATGCCTGCTGCACGCACCACCAACCTCTATTTGGAGAATTATCCTTCACGTGGGAATCAACGATACAGCCTCTAACAAACAGTTGACCAAAACAGATTTAAAAAGAAATGTAAACAGCCATGGAATATCCAACTCCCACACTCGGCCGTGGATCACAGCGGCTCGGCAGAGTCCTTAGGCTCCACACTTGGTTGCAGTCTGCCTGCAGGGCCCACAACGTGGGATTTAATGACAATTTTAACCTGTTTTGGAATCGCTCTTCCTTTTTTAAGGCTGATGCTATCCATCATAACATCTGGGTAACCGCCTGCTCGTGGCTTATTTGCAGCACGCTGTACAATCCTGTCCACGCGTCTGACTATTTACTCAGACTTATATATCAGTATTAATGCATAGTTCTATAAAAGAAAAATCAAACATCTCATTTCAGTTAGTAAGTGTGCTCACTCTGCTTTGGTTAGATATCTGGGCCAAGTTTGTCATTGTGTGTGTCTGTGTGTGGTGTGTGTACCTAGGAACTTGACCAGCAATGAATGGGGGAACTTCCTCAGATGATCCATGTAGATCTTCAGGTTGGCCAGAAGGAATTTGATTTCCCTTTTGTTCTGGGTCTTCAAGAAGAAGCGCTTATCATTTCTAGAAGTCCAAAAGCACAGAGAAAATAGATTTATATCCTTTCAGTAACACAAGAAGCCACACTCGGACCCTTAAATAAAGATTTGTTATTTTGATTCTTTAATCTTAGCTTAACCAATTCCAAACACAAAATACTGGAGGTAGTCATTACATTGGTCATTCAGCTATGAGATGCAACGACTTGCTTTCTTAAACTGTGAGATAATAGAAGCAGCTGTTGCACACCAAAATACATCTCTGTTATTGAACATGTGTAAATTGAGTTATTCCTGTGCAAGGTGTTAGGTTTAGGGCTCAAGTTTAGAGTTATGGTTAGAGATACATTCAGGGCCTGAGGCTAGGTAAATAGGATTTCAATCCAAAATAAATCTAATTTAGAATGAAAACAGACGAACAATCATGTGTGTAAGTGAGTTTTGACAGCTTGTGTGTGATGACTCACGTCAGGAAGAAGTCGGCCTTGCTCTTGGAGTTGCTGATGAACTGGAGGTAGCAGTTTTCAGAGCAGAGCGACTGCTGATACTCCTGCTCCGTCATTCCTAAAGAACCACGCAGGCTGGCAAACACCGGGCCTGCAAATGTCTCCATTGTAAATTCCTACAGACACACACATACACATGCAATTAAATATGCAGGTGGAAGGATTCAACACAATAATACATTTGAGTCCTGTTAGTTATTGAGACACATCCACCTACCTTATGAATCTGAGTGACCTCTAATCTGTAATCATCATCTGACAGTTCATTCTAAAGTGGGAGAAAGAGGAAGGATGTCATTGAGAATAAGAAGGCCAAATTATTTATTAACTAAGCTTAACAATAATATATCTAATTATATATCATGTATACTGATAAAAAAAATCTAACAAAAAAAAGCTATGCGACAACAAGCAACAATGAACAATAATTGTTGGCAAAGGTAATCAGAATCATAAAAAAACTTTAACTGCCATTATTATTTCTACCGGTTAGACCATTATGCTGTACCGCAAGTCTGCATTTGGTTTGTGATGTTGTCGTACCCCAGCAGAAGCCGTTGCTCGACTATGCACAGTAGACTACAGGGCAAGTCGATTTTCTTTTTTTAAATCTCAGGACTTTATTCTCAATAAAATAGGACTTTGCCATTAGACGAATGCCATTTTTTTTTGCCGCCGATACTGTTTGCAGGAATGCATTTATTCACACATAGCAGAAATGCTCCCTCGCGAGGATGCTTTTCTGCTCGCTTTGTGTGCTCGTACCACATGCAAGCACCTGGTTATTATGTGCGTTGGTGGAGACTAATTAAGCCTCGTTTATACCCCGCAAAGTGAATTATCTGATGAGGTGACCTCATTTTAGCCGTGCGAACACTCGCAACCCCCGCAGAAACATGAATCTCAGTCAATTTTGTCACCATGTAGCTGACTAAACGGTAAATAGTAAATGGACTGTACTTGTATTGCACTTTTCTAGTCTTCTGGCTATAGTTATAGTTAACACTGGTTAAGAAAATGAAAAGTAGGCTGCTGGGTCCAACAATCCCATCGCCTCACTCCCTGACGCTTTGGAGCAGGACAAGCTAACATTACGTAGCTAACTAGCCAGCCGTTCGTCTACAGAGTGCGTCCGTTCTTTTCTCGGCGTGTTGCACACTTTATGGCCCACTGACGTTGTTGTCACCATAACAACTAGTAACTAGCGCCATTTTCTTTTGTACTAGTCAAATGACCACGGAAAACAGATTGTGTTTCTATTGGTTGAACACATGGCCTTTGTGGATGGCCCTCTGGTGGTGGTGCAGGATAACTGGATGGTATCAAGTCTTGTGAAGAAAGGATTGGCTTCAATAGACGAGCTGAAGGAACTGCAGCATCAACGATTGACAAATTAGGTCAATAGGGCATGGCAGAAGTAACAGCAATAGGATGACGGCTGAGCCCTGGTGGACAGGAAGATGACTTGTGTTGTGGTGATTTAAATGGAACAGCTTGCTGTTCTGCTTGACAGGCTGCTGGAAAGGTAGACATGAAGTAGATGACCCAGCTGTGGGATGAATATTTGGAAGAGGAATGAGGAAAAGACGATCTATCAACGCAAATACTCCTCATTATTACTAAAAGTTCTTTCATGATTCAACCTGATCAGTAAACACAGAATCAGCTAAATCAGTTGTTATCTTTCCTTTTACTGTCAACTCATGTCTCTTTTGTTCCTCTTGTGTATTATCCTGCAACCCGTGTGTGTTTGTCGTATGATGTGTGAATTGTGTTTGTCATGCAGCACCTCCAGTTCTAGGATATTCCGATATCCCTATCTTCTAAATGAGCAGCGGATTGAGTTTCACGACCAGACGAAGGGACCCATTTAATGGCGTTGAATCCATAACAATAGTCATGTTCCATTTCCAA
This sequence comes from Ophiodon elongatus, assembly GCA_016806645.1. Taxonomy (NCBI): domain Eukaryota; kingdom Metazoa; phylum Chordata; class Actinopteri; order Perciformes; family Hexagrammidae; genus Ophiodon; species Ophiodon elongatus. Next base: position 2,559,908 of record JACSYO010001746.1, on the reverse strand, counting down.
CGACCAGGTTTATCAGGAGGTTCATAATGAAAAGTTGACTAACATTGTGGGTATTGGATCAGAATGTATGGAAATAAAGCAAGGGCTTTTCAACCCTGAAAAAGGTTAATTTTCTCTAAAACTCAAAATAAATATATTTATGAACATAAAGGAAGAACAGGACACATATGGGCTGTTGAAGCAGAACTGCCACTCCATGACGGAGTGCAGACTTTAAATCAGGATGATCAGGTGAACTTATTCAGGTGAATGAGGGGTGACAAAGGGTGAAAACAGAGCCAATCAGTAATGACAAAATAAGAGGAAAGCAAGTGAGGTAAAGGAAGTGGTGGAAGAAGAAAATAAATTAGGGATCTTATATACATTATTCATACACATGTATAATGTATGCTTCTCAGCAGCAGGATCCTGGAGAGTTGAGATAAAATACAGAGGGAAATATTTGTCATTATTATTATTATCAGGCAATGAGTGTAAATTGATGGCTAAAGCATTTGATCAATAATATGTTGTTTTCTTTTAACGCAGTAATTTATGTAAAAAGTGAAGGGGTAAAAAATAAGTCTCAAGCCACTGTATGTTCTAGATAGAAGGTGTGTGTTGTGGTTTTGGGGGCTCTGCAGATACAACAAAACAGACTGGACAGTCATACATCCGCCAGCTGAGTCAGCAGTGTGTTTGACTGGGATTAGGGTGAAGTAGCACCACATAGGACAGTCCACGGATGTTGGACTGGCCTGTGACCGTTCATTCAGCAGCAGCAGGGTGGACACTGCATAGCACTCTCTGGGTTAAGGCTTTGTTTAGGACACCTTTCAGCTGTGGTATTTGTACATTTTCACAGATATCAATGCTTGGATGTCACAAAACTGGCCACAGAAATCCAAAAACTGTTACAATTGATGGATTCACTGTTGATACTGACTATGCCCTGAAGGAGAGGACACATAACGTCTATGTAAAATCGTATTGATTGTTTTGCACCAGCGTATTTGTCTGACATACTTCCAATAAATGAACCAGGATGACCCTTCTGGTCCTCTGGCTTTTTGACAAGGCTGAAAGCTGAAAGGGTTGATAACTTTAGACACAACATGTTTTGTTTGTTACTGTCTCATATCTATTTTATTGGTTTTAGTATTTAATTTTGTCTGTCTTAATGTCAGCTTGTCAGTCATCAGTAAAGCACCGTCATTTTCCTTATTAAGGGAAAGAGTGTCAGAGTGGACTGGTTATAGTGGGACAGAGTGTCAGAGTGGACTGGTTATAATGGGACAGAGTGAGAGAGTGGACTGGTTATATTGGGACAGAGTGAGAGAGTGGACTGGTTATAGTGGGACAGAGTGTCAGAGTGGACTGGTTATAGTGGGACAGAGTGTCAGAGTGGACTGGTTATAGTGGGACAGAGTGTCAGAGTGGACTGGTTAAAGTGGGACAAAGTGTCAGAGTGGACTGGTTATAGTGGGACAGAGTGTCAGAGTGGACTGGTTAAAGTGGGACAGAGTGTCAGAGTGGACTGGTTATAGTGGGACAGAGTGTCAGAGTGGACTGGTTAAAGTGGGACAGAGTGTCAGAGTGGACTGGTTATAGTGGGACAGAGTGTCAGAGTGGACTGGTTAAAGTGGGACAGAGTGTCAGAGTGGACTGGTTATAGTGGGACAGAGTGTCAGAGTGGACTGGTTAAAGTGGGACAGAGTGTCAGAGTGGACTGGTTATAGTGGGACAGAGTGTCAGAGTGGACTGGTTAAAGTGGGACAGAGTGTCAGAGTGGACTGGTTATAGTGGGACAGAGTGAGAGAGTGGACTGGTTAAAGTGGGACAGAGCGTCAGAGTGGACTGGTTATAGTGGGACAGAGTGAGAGAGTGGACTGGTTAAAGTGGGACAGAGTGAGAGAGTGGACTGTTTATAGTGGGACAGAGTGTCAAAGTGGACTGGTTATAGTGGGACTGAGTCTCACAGTAGACTGGTTATAGTGGGACAGATTGTCAGAGTGGACAGGTTATAGTCCCACCCCTCTCAACACAGTGGGCTCCAGTGAGAGTTCGCCACTCTGAATGGGACCGCCACATCAGTGCCAAACAGTGCCAAACAGTGCCAACATTTGCTTCAGTCCTGTTCTCTCCATACAAGCTAGCTCATCAACACAGTCTGGCCTTGTTTTGACTATAATCAAGTGTCTTTATCCATTATTTTATTTTTCTGTATATTCGCTGATAGAAAGAAGTACCATTTATTTATATAGCACATTTCCCAAATATAACTTTATACGGGCATTAGAGAACAAACAAGAAAGAAATTTAAACATCTCTCTCTGCCATGCCGGTGTTGAGTCGAATACTGTTTACTACTTGAACCTGAACCAACCTTTATCCCTAATCTTTGACCTTTTATGACTGTATTTGACACATTATAGCCGGTGATGTAGAAATAATAAGCAACCATCTAGATGCCGTTTACCAGACAGATGTAGGTGAGTTCACGTTTCTTTCATTCTCTCTGTATTAATTTCAAAAGAGCATGACGTTTTAACTGATGGCAATACTTGGGGTTCAAGACAATAGTTCAGTCATTTTTCACAACCTTTACAGAGATTGAAAGACAACCACATAAATGGTAATATTGTGGATGTGCTGTTTGGGATGAGTTAGCTTACTGATATGAATAAACTCTCTTGTCATTATATATTTCATTTGATATTGTTTACATTCTCAGGGAATTCTATAAATTCTATTTTCTGTTTCCAGAAAATAATCAGATGGGCTGTCAGTTTTTTGTCAATCCAGTGAATTAAATACCTGACAGATAATGGTGCTTTATCTCATTGATAATGTTCATTGATATGTAACATCGTCAAAATGGGCAATAAAACCACAGACATTGAATAGATAGATAGACACGTCAGCTAAATGGTATTGCCCAGTGGTCAAAAGTCCTCCTGACAGCTAGCTATCAGGAGGACTCCTGACAGCTAGCTATCAGGAGGACTTTTGACCAATGATGAGATGTATAGCCGCATGTCATCATTCCACCGCTGGTTGTCGAGGTGGTGTCCAGCAAACAATGTGGGCTTCGTAGATAATTGGGAGACTTTCTGAGGAAAACCTGATCTGATTAGGAGAGACGGCATTCATCCCACTTTGGATGGAGCAGATCTCATTTCTGTAAATCTGACCAAGTTTATTTGCGGACTTAATCCATGACAACCCAGAGTTCAGACCAGGAAGCAGAGTTGTAGTCTTACACCCTTCTCTGCACTTCCATTAGAGCAGTTACCCACCCAAAACTATATAGAGACTGTGTCTGCCCCACGGCCACTTAAATTAATTAAATCAAAAGTAACCAGAAGAGGAGTTATACAAAATAACCTCATAAAAGTAAACACCACCAACGCAACAGTGCAACAAAATAGGAGAATTAAATGTGGACTCTTAAATATGAGATCTCTGTCATCTAAAGCTCTATTAGTAAATTATTTAATATCAGACAATCATATTGATTTATTTTGTCTTACTGAAACCTGGCTTTGTCATGAAGAATATTGTCATGAAGAATATGTCAGCCTAAATTAATCAACTCCTCCAAGTCACATTAATACTCACATTCCTCGAGGCACCGGCCGAAGAGGTGGAGTAGCAGCCATCTTTGACTCAAGCCTATTAATAAACCCTAAACCTAAATTAAATAACTCATTGCCATTACTCATTTGAAAGCCTTGTTCTTAATCTTTCACATCCAACCTGGAAAACAATACAGCCAATTATATTTGTTATAGTGTACCGGGTCCCAGGGTCGTATTCTGAATTTCTATCAGAATTTTCAGAGTTTTTATCAAGTTTAGTCCTTGAAACAGATAAAGTTATTATTGTAGGTGATTTTAATATTCATGTGGATGTCGATAATGATAGCCTTGGTGCTGCATTTATCTCATTATTAGATACAATTGGCTTCTGTCAGAGTGTACAGAAACTGATGGAAAAATCTATATATTCTTCCTAATTGTTCATTATGGCACAGATTCTGTATGAGAGTGTGATGTTCTTTGAAACAGGAGCTCAGCGCCTCAAAGTCTGTGTTTTACGACGGACTGTTTCAATGTCCTGTTGTGTTTTAACCTCAGGAAGAACATCTTGTTTTCTCCTGATAAGAGTAAATCAGGTTGTGCGTCGGGAAGGCATCTGCTGCGCTTCACGTCGGCATGAGGAACCAAACGGAAGATAAAACTGCCTTAAACATATGCAAATGTTATGATAGAACCCACCCACTACGGTGTGTCATATGTTATATTTAACACGGAGCATCGTGCATTGTCGAGCCATATCCGTATGTGTTGCCAATGATTGACCTCCTTCTTATAAGAATTAAACCCTGTTCAATGATTTTACACCCGGTGTCGTGTTGAATTTCTCTATCAGAAACCCACTCACTGTTTTAACCACACCCTCGACCTTGTTCTTGCATATGGCATTAAAATAGAACATCTAATAGTTTTTCCACAGAACCCTCTTTTATCAGACCATTACCTAATAACTTTCGAGTTTATACTACCAGAGTGTACACCGTTAGGCAAAAGTTTCTACACCAGGTGTCTATCTGACAGTGCTGTAGCTAAATTTAAAGAAGCGACTCCATCTGTATTTAATTCAATACCATGTCTCAATATAACGGAGGACTCCTGTACTAACTTTAGTCCGTCCCAGATTGATCATCTAGTCGATGGTGCTACAGGCTAACTGAGACTGACACTAGACTCTATAGCTCCTCTAAAAAAGAAGATAATAAAACAGAGGAGGTTCGCTCCATGGTATAACCCTCAAACCCGCAAATTAAAGCAAACATCGCAAAAGCTTGAAAGGACATGGCATTCCACCAATTTAGAAGAATCTGGGTTAGTTTAGCGAGATAGTCTTAAAACATATAAGAAGATCCTCTGTAATGCCAGAGCAGCCTATTACTCATCAATAATAGAGAAAAATAAGAACAACCCCAGGTTTCTCTTCAGCACTGTAGCCAGGCTGACACAGAGTCACAGCTCTGTTGAGCCGTGTATTCCTATAGACCTGAGTAGTAATGACTTCATGAACTTCTTCAATGATAAGATTCTAATTATTAGAGACAAGATTAATAATCTCTTGCCCTCAAGCAGTACCGAGCTATCCTTGGAAGAAGCTATAAACCCTGATATATTGTCTTAAACAATTTCTACTTCAAAACCTTCTACCTGTTGAAGAGTATTATGATTTTGAAGCTGTGAAATTGATAAAGAAGTGTTTTTTAGGATAATATTCCATTGAAGAGTATTATGATTTTGAAGCTGTGAAATTGATAAAGAAGTGTTTTTAGGATAATATTCCATTGAAGAGTAGTATGATTTTGAAGCTGTGAAATCGACAAAGTGTTTTCAGGATAATATCCCATTGAAGAGTAGTATGATTTTGAAGCTGTGTAATTATTAAAGAAATGTCTGCATGGAAATATTCCATTGCACCGCTATGATTTTGGGAACTATGTAATTAATGAAGAAATGTCTGCATGGAAATATTCCATTGCACCGCTATGATTTTGGGAACTATGTAATTAATAAAGAAATGTCTGCATGGAAATATTCCATTGCACCGCTATGATTTTGGGAACTATGTAATTAATAAAGAAATGTCTGCATGGCAATATTCCATTGCACCGCTATGATTTTGGGAACTATGTAATTAATAAAGAAATGTCTGCATGGTAACATTGAATTGTACCGCCAGGATTTAGTGAGAGACACTCAAAATGACCAGTTGCATTGAACGCACCTGAGAAGGTTACTTGCCTGGAGGTGGGGTCATAATGGCGCAGTGAGACACCGGAGACTTTTGTTTTTCTCGGTTGCTAATGAAGACCCCCCCAGTCCCCCCACAGACAGGGCGGGGAGTTTTTTGGCGCAACGAACTTTGCTCCTATCGCCAGGAAGGACACTGCAGGGTGCCGGCTGTGCACCAATGGACATTGCTTACTTTTTGAACCAATGGGATGATTTCACACCTTTTCGGGTGCTATATATTCAATGTGCGTCTTTTGTTCAGGATTCGACGGTGGAAGCGAGAGACAGGTAACTGCGAGCAGACTGTGTATCGCGGAAGCCGGTGAATCCTCAGCTGAGATTTTTTGTACTTTGTATCACAACGACTTTTTACTTTATTAAATACTTTTTATTATAACCGTTCGATCCACGACGTCCTTTGTTCACCCGGAGCCTTTCTAAAACACGACACTGTCTCGTAGATCCCGTCCCGACGAGGCTGCTTAAAGAAGTTTTACCTTTGATTAGCCCCTCTCTGCTGGATATTGTCAATCTGTCTCACAAAGATGGAGGATCAGCTGCAGCAGAATAACATCAGCGGGGTCTGGAAGGGCCTCAAGGCGATGTCTGGGTACAAGGGGCCCAACCAACAGCTTGTGGGGGACCAAAAGTGGTTGAACAATCTGAACACATTCTTTAACAGATTTGATCAGTCGCCCACCCCTCCCCCCACCCAGACCTCCCTGCTGCCCCCGCCCCCATCGTCTGCAACCCCTGTGGATTGCCCCTCCTCCTCCGCCCCCCTCTCCGCGACACTCGGCTCCTTTCCACACTTCTCATACACGGCACTTCATGACCAACAACCAACCCCCACTCCAACAACCCACAAAACATCCTGCGTGGTACCAGTACTAAAGATCCCGCGGCCCAAGGACTTCAGCAGCTTCAGACCAGTGACGTTAACATCCCACCTGATGAAGACGCTGGAGAGGCTGGTCCTTGTGCATCTCCGCCCCCTGTTGAGCTCATCTCTGGACCCACTTCAGTTCGCCTACCAATCTGGCATCGGGGTGGATAACGCTGTCATCTACCTCCTACAAAGATGTCTTTCTCACCTGGAAAAGGCTGGAAGCACTGTGAGAGTCATGTTTTTTTACTTCTCCAGTGCCTTCAACACCATCCAGCCTTTGAGGCTGAGGGACAAGCTGGAGCAGACCGGGGTGGACCACCACCTCACTGCATAGATCATGGACTACCTCACCAACCGTCCACAGTACGTGCGTGTGCGTGGGTGTGAGTCAGACCGGGTGTCCTGCAGCACAGGGGCACCACAAGGAACCGTTCTGGCTCCATTCCTGTTCACCATATGCACTTCGGACTTTAAACACAACTCTGCTAACTGCCACCTACAAAAGTTCTCTGACGACTCTGCAATCGTCGGCGTCATCTCCGTCGGCGATGACAGAGAATACAGAGAACTGAACCAGGACTTTATAGGATGGTGCCAGCAGAACCACTTCCAGATAAACTCTGCAAAAACCAAAGAGCTGGTGGTGGACTTCCGCCGGGGAAAACACCCTCCTACGGAACCAGTGAACATCCAGGGAATGGACATTGAGATCGTAAGATATTATAAGTACCTGGGTGTTCACTTGAACAATAAACTGGACTGGTCTGACCACACACAAGCACTTTATAAAAAGGAACAGAGCAGAATCTATCTGCTGAGGAGACTGAGGTCTTTTGGAGTGCAGGGAATACTCCTGAAGACCTTCTTCTGTGGTGGCATCAGCCATTTTTTATGGAGTGGTCTGCTGGAGCAGCAGCATCTCTGCAGCTGACAGGAAGAGGCTAAACAAACTGGTGATGAAGGCCAGCGGTGTGCTGGGGTGCCCTCTGGACATGGTGGAGGTGGTGGCAAAGCTATCATCCCTAATGGACAGCACCTCCCACCCCATGCGGGACACTCTGGCGGCTCTGTGCAGCTCCTTCAGCCACCGGCTGATTCATCCCTGGTATGTGAAGGAGAGGTACCGCAAGTCCTTCCTTCCTGCTGCTGTCAGACTGCACAACCAGCTGAGCTCCAGTAGACCACAAAAAGACCACAAAAACACTTAAAAACCTGTGCAATATAATTACAATTACACTGTGCAATAACAGTTATTCTGTCTGTATATAATTATTTCATTTCAGTTATTGTAGATTCTGTAGTCTTTTTACTATTGTTTTGATGTATATTTGCTTATTTATAATACTTCTGTGGATCTTGTTTATTTCACTATGTATCTTGTTTGCACTTTACCTTCTACACTTTACTTCTGAAAGTAGTCGCAAATCAGTTGTGTGACTTTCTACAGAACAATAGTTTATTTGAGGATTTTCAGTCAGGATTTAGAAAACACCACAGCACAGAGACAGCGCTGGTGAAAATGACTAATGACCTTCTACTTGCATCAGATAAAGGACTTGTCTCCGTTCTTGTCTTGTTAGACCTTAGTGCTGAGTTCGACACCATTGACCATCACATCCTATTACAGAGACTAGAACATTTGATTGGCATTAAAGGTACCGCACTAAGCTGGTTTAAGTCTTATTTATCAGATCGATCTCAGTTTGTATATGTAAACGATGAATATTATCAGAAAACACTCTATAAACTTTCATTGTTATGCAGATGATACTCAATTATATCTATCGATCAAGCCAGACAAAACCAACCAGCTCGCTAAACTTCAAGCAGCCTTAAAGATATAAAAACATGGATGGCAGGCAACTTCCTGATGTTAAACTCAGACAAAACTGAAGTTATTCTACTAGGCCCAGAACACCTCCGAAATCAATTATCTAATGATATAGTTTCTCTTGATGGCATTGCCCTGGCATCCAGCACCACTGTAAATAATCTCAAAGTTATCTTTGATCAGGACTTGTCCTTTAACTCTCACGTAAAACAAATCTAAAGGACTGCCTTTTTTCACCGATGTAATATTTAAAAAATCGGGCACATCCTGTCTCAAAGTGATCAAAGATTTGTTCACGCATTTGTTACATATATATAGAGCTTATAGTACCATATTACTCCACTAGAGAGTTTATAGTACCATATTACCCCACTAGAGCGCTTATATTACCATATTTCCCCACTAGAGCGTTTATAGTACCATATTACCCCACTAGAGAACTTATAGTACCATATTACCCCACTAGAGAGCTGCACTCACTGAATGCAGGGTTACTTGTGGTTCCTAGAGTCTTAAAAAGTAGGATGGGAGCCAGAGCCTTCAGCTATCAAGCTCGTCTCCTCTGTAACCAGCTTCCATTTTCAGTCCGGGGTCAGACACAGTCACCACATTTAAGAGTAGACTTAAGACTTTCCTCTTTTATAGCGCTTATAGTTAGGGCTGGCTCAGGTTTATAGTTAGGGCTGGCTCAGGTTTCCCCTGGTCCAGCCCCTAGATATGCTGCTATAGGCCTAGACTGCTGGGGGACATCTTAGGATACACTGAGCTCCTCTCTCCTCTTCTCTCTCTCCTTCTTTATGAATTCATGTCCCATCAATGCACATTACTAACTCTACTTCTTCATTATCATTAATAATATTATCATTATTATTATTAGTTGCATTGCTATTCGTATTGCCAATACCATCACTGCTTTTATTATCATTATTATTCTGCTATATCCACTGTTGCTGTTATTTTTGGTAGATGTAACTTTTTCATCATGCCTACTATATATCATATCATGCCTATTATATGAATAATTTCTGTCATATTCATTGAATGTGTTGTCACTCTGTTATGCTGTTCATTCTGTACACATGACATCTATTGTACTTCTTTCCATCCTGATAGAGGATCGTCCTCTGTTGCTCTCCTGAAGGTTTCTTCCCTTTTTCTCCCCTTAAAGGTTTTTTGGGGGAGTTTTTCCTGAACCGATGAGAGGTCCTGGGACAGAGGATGTCGTATGTGTACAGATTGTAAAGCCCTCTGAGGATAATTTGTAATTTGTAATTTTACAAAATAAATTGAATTTAATTGAATAGCTATGTAACTTCCCTGTGATGACAGCAATACAATTCATCCCAGTTTAGTAAAATGTATTAATAAATCATACCGAACTGAGACAACTATGAGCCCATCCCCAACCATAGAGTCAGTACTGTATGTCCCAGGTTTTCAACACAGGAAAAATATCTGTAATATCTCAACATACAGATACTGCAACATGAAAAGAAGTTCATAATAATGACTTTTGTCACCCCTGTCTTGCTTGTCCTGTCAGTATGTTGAAGTGCCCTTGGGCAAGACACTGAACCCAAATTTGCTCTTACTGCTCAAGATGGGTTAAAAAACAGAGGTCAAATGTCATGTTTAAGCTAAACCAGCAGCCAAACTACAATAAAAAAGTTTCCTTCTCGCATCACCTTATGTAGTATCTTTGCCTCACATCTCTTCCACTGCACCTCCCTGGGACAGTGCGCCTCTGAGTTTTAAAACCTCTGATAGACTGTCTGTGCTACCAACCGAACATGGGCCCCAGTCAAAACACCCGGAGCTATTGTTTTCTATATTGTGGGCGACTGTGGCTTAGTGGTGAGCAGGGTCGTCCTTCAATCAGAGGATCGGCGGTTCGATCCCAGGCTCTACTAGCTCGATGTGTCCTTGGGCAAGACACTTAACCCCAAATTGCTCCTGTAACTGATGTCATGTAGTGTTAAAGCGCTTTGAGTGGTCGGAAGACTAGAAAAGCGCTATACAAGTACAGGTCCATTTATATTCGCCCACACAGTTGTTCAGTTGTTTCTTGAAACGTGCCATCATGTCAGCTCTTCAGAAAAGCAGCAATCACATCACATTTGCTTTCAGAAGACACAACACAACACAACTGGAGGAAACTTGGTCATCTAACTCATCTAATCCAACAACAAGTCTAGGTGTTATCTTAGACTCTGACTGAACTTTTGTGCCCCATATTAATAAAGTGACCAAAGTGGCCTTCTTCCATCTCAGACTCATTGCAAAAGTACAACCTTTATTGACTCAGCAAGATGCGGAAAAATTAATGCATGCTTTCATCTCAAGTAGACTAGACTACTGCAATGCACTCTTTACTGGTCTTCCTAAAAAATAACAGGCTGCAACTTCTCCATAACTCTGCTGCTAGACTGCTAACAAGAACAAACGTAGATCCTCCACTGCTGGGTTTGTAATTTCTCAAAACCCCTTGAAAAAGAAAATTGGAGATGCAGTTTTTGTCCCTTATGCTCCCAAACTGTGGAACAGCCTACCCCAAAACATTAGAGAGGCTGACTCCGTTGACATTTTCAAGCATCATTTAAAAACATATCTATTTAAACACTTTCATGTCTACACATTTTTATTTATTTATTTATTTGTAATTTTAAATGTACAGCACTTTGAGCTACATAGTCAGTATGAAATGTGTTATATACATGAAGATTATTATTATTATTATTATTATTATTAATAATAATAATAATAACACTCGGTTGACACCTAGGTTGGTGTCTGGGGGTCCGATTTTAAGTTATACAACACTTTGTACTTTACAAATGAAGTTATTTTTATTCATATGAAAATACTTGGAAAAGCACGAGTGACAAAAAAATATTCTTAATAAAGGTTTCACTCATTTTTAGTTTTTGTAGTATTGTAACGACTTAAGAGAGCATCCCTCATATCAAAAAACAAATGTCAAATGACATCTAAGTTGCTATGAAGGCGAAGATGAACAGATCAATATCATAATGTAACCCTGTTGTTTGTTTTTTGTCTATGACTTTATTTGATATTGCTTTGTTCTTTTTAATTGGAGTAGGCTACAAGCTATTAAAAGGAATATTTGATTATCTCTATCTATCCTTGTCAGTTATATAGTCTGAAAAACGCCTGTAGTTGTTACTAATGTTCTCTGTCTCTGGAGTGCACCTGCTCATTCTGTTGCTCTCCCTCATCCCATGGACGTTCTTGATATGAGGAAGAACTACAGAGTGCAACTCTCATCTTTGGTAGCTGTTGTGCAACATGTTGCTCTTAAACTTCCTTGTTCTTGTCTCTTGTGTTATGTTTCCAACATAACACAACATGGCATCCCAAATAATGAGTACAGAGGATCTTATGGACGAGGATTTTTTCCAATGAAGTTTTAACCGTGTTTTGGGTGACTATTCAGCCGGATCGAAGCTGCTCAAAATCGCTCAGAGTCTGAGCTGCTGAGAGCAAACATCGACTGGTGGTGTCTTTGCTCAAATTGCCCTCCGATACCAAAAGACACGGAATCATTCAACTATAGTGAATGTCAGCGGGGGCAGTCCTTGCTGGATGATGTCACAGATGATAACGCAGAGAGAGAGAGCCGTGTGTACGTTACTATGCATGGATGTTTTCCTCCTCACTGGGACAGAAGTGTGCTTGAGACCTTCTTCAGGGTCCCGAAGATAAACTGGAAGAGACATTTTTGTCATTGCATTTAGTTGATTTAAAGGTCTGCCTCTGACGACGGAGTGAGAGCTGCCAACGAGCCACTGCAGCAGGGCAGCTGTCCACGAGCAGCCAGGCGGCACAGAGAGTTAGCAGGGGAAAACAGTGTGTAGAGCCGCCATATTTTCACATCTTAAAGTTATGGATTTATTTTTGACCAAGCCAGATGACTAATGGTTTTGGTGATTTTAATTTTGTTCTTGTACAGTTTGAATGAAGTGTGTTTTACAATGAGTTAACAAGGCGGTTAAGCTTGTTGTAGTTCAGTGTAAAAGAGAAACTTAAATTCAGAAGGTGTACGGTTGTATTTTTATATTTAGGTGTAAGAATATTTCCTTCATTAACGTCTTGTGAATTTATTTTGTATATTCACCAGCCGTAGTGAAATAGCTGCTTGCGCAATGCATCCTGGTACATGTAGTTGGAGAGATCAGCTTTCTCTGTCAATACAGCAGCACTGGAATTTATTTCTTCAGTGAACTACATTTACCATCAAGACTGATTGGACATCCACATAAAAGGAGGGGAATTTATTTTCATGTATTCAATTTGGCTATATTTATTTTTGTTTTAATGCACAGACTGATACACTCTTACAGTTAAAGCGAGGCCCTGCCTGTAATCTTATGACCCTTAATACTATACTTCCATTCGAAAGTGGGTAGATTTTAAATATTGCACATGTGTAGGTGATTGAAATGGTGCATCTGCTGACCCGTACTCACTGTAGGTGCATTGTTAATGTTGTTTTGGGTGGCTGCTGCCAATCCCTCCTTCATCATGCAGGTCAGGCTGTAGAACTCATGCTGCTGATCAATCTCAAACAAGCCCAGAAGCTTCCACTGCTGCCTCAAACCTCCCCACAGCTTCCTCTTCACCGTGCCGGAGCGCTGACGGTGACCAGACATCCCCAGGCCATCTGCAGCTGCTGACATCTCCATCTAGGATACAAAAAAATACACAAATCCAAAACGAATGACTGCTGTAACCTAGCCCTAAGCACTGCACTGTAAATGCAGAAGAGGTTTTCAAAGCTCCAGCAAAAGGAAATCAAAGAGTAAGTGGAGGCCAGAGAGGCCAGTGACAAACACAAAAGACAGCTGACTGTCAGTTGAGTCTCTAACAGGGTAGCTATGGAAACCAACACAAAAGAATAGTACTTTCATGAGCTGTGCTGTGGTAATGGGATGATACTGGCCATCCAACTACCACATCTCTTAATTCAAACACATTTATGTCTACATTAGAGAAAAACAATCTTGCATTAATTAGTGTACCTGCAAATTAAAGTAGTGTAGACAGTAAATGAACATGAAGCCAAAGACAAAGAGGGCAATGGTGGACTACAGTGGTGCAAATGGAAAATGTATTAAAAATGTTGAAACACAAAACATATTTGCTCAACAATTGATAAATCTGTACAGTACGTAAAAGATGTTAAACGTAAATTACCAAAAAAAAAATTTTTAAAAGGTTAAGGCTATTGTTATTCCATTTTCTTTTCTTATTATCAACAAAACCCATAAAAGCCCAAAACTAACAATGAATGCATTTACTAACCAGTACTGCAACATCAATGAGCCTCACTGTTGCTCTGGGTCACATGTTCCTTCATTACCATCAACACACACACACAGTAGTTTACTTTGACCCAACCCCACAAATCTAATCGGAGTGAACTGGTCCTTAACCGTTGTGGTTGTCAAGGGAACAAAAGATTAAAATAATAATAATAAAGGGGGATGTTGAACTAATTCTGCCCTGTGTGCATTGTTAAGAGCAGTCTCTGTTACACTAAGAGGTGCATTTATAGTCTTGATATGATGTATGTCCAAATTGTATCTCGTAATATTTCTGCAATCACAGACTGCAGCTGCTTCAATAAATTATTTGAAAGAATTGAGCCAGGTCAAAGTAATTAATTTTGTTCCTCTTAAGAATATGATAACTCCCATTTAATCATAATTTCTGGGAATCATTTTTAGTGTAATTTTTCAACAACTAGAGCTCATGTCCGACTAAAACAAAAAAAACAACTTGTTTTTTAATAATTTGCAAACGAAATGCTATGCACCAAACACTTGCAGTGTGATGAAGCGTTGAACCTCTATTCTGCACTGGCATTTTTTTCTGTTCAACTTTAGTTGAAAATGTTTCTAATTTGGTTCAAACATTGCGCTCGTCACTGTCACTTTTTTACCCAGTCGTCCAATCACAGTGGAGGAGGGGCAGGACATGCTTTGGTGGACACGGCCCCTAACCTCTTTTGTAAATTGGCCAGATATGCTATTGGGTAATCCCATAGCAACAAGCTTCAAGCACCTTTTAAGCTCTTCTCTCCGTTACTAGCAACGCTTACAGCTTCCCTTTGCATTTGACCGTGAAACAAAAGCAGTGACCCTGTTTGATGGTCCGCTTGAGTGTCTTAGGCTGCTGGGGTTTGAACACATCTTTGAATGGTAAATGGACTGTACTTGTATAGCATTAGTCTTCCGACCACTCAAAGCGCTTTAACACTACATGACATCATTCACCCATTCACACACTGATGGGAGGGGCTATGGTGCCACCTGCCCATCAGGAGTAGATAACATTCACACACACGGGAGACATTTGGGGTTAAGTGTCTTGCCCAAGACACATGGACATGGACTAGAGGAGCTGAGGATCGAACCGCCGATCCCCTGATCAAAGGACGACCCTGCTCACCACTGAGCCACAGTGAGCCACAGTCACCCCTTAAGAGAGCAGTTCAGACAGGCAGAGAGTGTTATATTACAGCTCTGAAACAAAAACAGCATGATTTAAAGAGAAAATGTGGCTGAGGCTGAGCGTCTATTTAGAGTTGTTTTCTGGCAGTAAAGCTCTGGCGGAGCGCTTCATCTACAGTTACGACACCAGCAACTTTCTCAAAAGTTCAGAGATTATCAACTGGAAGCTAGGGTGGCCCTGATGGTGAAAACACATCGACATTTCACAAAATACATCGACATTTCACGAAACACAACGATATTTCAGGAAATACAACCGCATTTAACAAAACACAACCACAAAAGAGAGAACAAAACTACATCAAGGTGAGACTCAAACCAGAAAAGGTAGGGACGAATTGGACAATGACTCCTCGTTGCTGGTTGTATGTGTATGTATTGTCTGTCAGTTTGCGACAAACGGAAGTACTTCTGCTTCTTTTAGATTTCCAGCAGACTGGATGCCTAACTCCCTGGGATGATAAAATAAATTAAAATTGTATTAATCCTGATTATTGTGCAGCAGTTACAATAAAAATTGGGTATAATCGATGGCCGAAGAGCAAAACCTCCTATCTGAAAAATGCAAAAAAAAACTTGTTGTTTTCTTGCAGAATGCTATTTGTCAAGGATACCCAATACATAATAAAAAAATACAAAACAAAAAAATAAAACAATATATGTATATATATATATATATATATATATATATATATATATATATATATATATATACAAAGTGCAGCCAGGAGGTTATTCCCACTTTTCCTGGATCATTTTGCAGATAGGAGGTTTTGCATTTTGGCCATTGATTATCTTAAGCAACACTAAATGCAACAAGGAGAAATATGTTCTATAAACTTATGGTTCGCCAGCACATCGAAAACAACCTCCCAGCCATTCTGGACCCTCACCAGTTTGCATACAGAGCCAACAGAACCACAGATGATACCGTCTCCACTGCGCTTCACTCAGCCATCACTCATCCAGAAAATAACAACACTTACTACAGAATGTTGTTTTTTATTTCAACTCAGCCTTCAACACAATCTCCCCCATGAACCTGATTGATAAATTTGGCACTCTGGGTTGAGTACCTCACTCTGTACCTGGTTAGTAGACTTCCTCACAAACAGACCCCAGCACCTCCTCCACTCTAGTGTTGAACACCTGAGCCCCCCCCAGACCCCTCCTGTTCACACTGTACACCCCCGACTGCTGCCCCGAACATGAAGAGAACTCTGTTGTGAAGTTTACAGATGACACAAGACTTTTCTTCTTGAGGAAGCTGAGATCCTTTGATATCAGCAGAAAGCATCTTCATGTTTTCTACCAAGGGATCTTAGCTAGTGTCCTCTTCTATGCTGTGCTCTGCTGGGGGGGCGGCATCACTGCGGATGATAAAAACCAGATCAATAAGATGATCAAAAAGGCTGGCTCAGTGATTGGCCTTACCCCGGACTCACTAGAGGTCAGTGTAGATAAGAGAACAAGGGCAGAGTTAAAGCTTATGCATTGACTTTGTATGCAATCTACTCACGCAAAAAATTCGCAACGCTTTTGGTGTGAACGCAGCATTAGTGTTCTACTGAACGACTCAGAAGGTCTTTCGTTCCAGCAGCAGTTTGATTTTTTAATGAATACCTTTAGATGTGGTTTTTAGATTGATGTCGTTTAATCATGTTTCATATGGCTTTTTCCATCCATCCATCCATTCTCATCCGCTTATCCGGGGTCGGGTCGCGGTGGCAGCAGGCCCAGCAGGCTGACCCAGGCTTCCCTCTCACCCGCAATATGTTCCAGCTCGTTCTGGGGGATTCCGAGGCGTTCCCAGGCCAGCTGGGAGATATAATCCCTCCAGCGTGTTCTGGGTCTTACTGGTGGGCCTCCCACCAGTTGGGCGTGCCTGGAAAACCTCCAGCGGGAGGTGTCTAGGAGGCATCCTGATTAAATGCCCGAACCACCTCAGCTGACTCCTTTCGATACGAAGGAGTGGCGCATCAACTCCAAGTTCCCTCCTGATGTCCGAGCTCCTTACCCTATCTCTAAGGCTGAGCCCGGCCACCCTAGGGAGAAAACTCATTTCGGCCGCTTGTATCCGAGACCTCGTTCTTTCGGTCACGACCCAGAGTTCGTGACCATAGGTGAGGGTCAGAACGTAGACCTCCCGGTAAATGAATGCCTTCCGGCTCAGCTCCCTCTTCACCAAGACGGTCCGGTGCAGCGCCTGTTTTACTGCTGCAGCCGCACCGATCCGTCGGTCAATCTCCCGCTCCATCTTACCCTCACTCGTAAACAAGACCACGAGATATTTGAACTCCTTCGCTTGAGGTAGGCACTCTGTCCCCACCTGGAGGGAGCAATCCACCGTGTTCAGCAGAGCACCATGGCCTCAGATTTGGAGGTGCTTACCCTCATCCCCGCCGCTTCACACTCGGCTGCAAATCGCCCCAGTGAATACTGGAGGTCATGGTCTGAAGAGGCCAACAGGACCACATCATCTGCGAACAGCGATCCTGAGACCCCCGAACCCGAAGTTCTCCTCCCCTTGGCTGCGCCTAGATATCCTGTCCATGAAAGTCACAAACAGGACCGGTGATAAAGGGCAGCTCTGGCGGAGGCCAACACCCACCGGGAGCGCGTCTGACTTATTGCCGAGAATACGAACACAGCTCCTACTGCGGTCATACAGAGACCAGATGGCCCGTTGTAACGGGTCCGGCACCCCATACTCCCGCAGCACCCCCAACAAAAAACCCAGAGGGACCACAAAACACATGTAGACTGATTGGGCAAACTCCCAGGACCCCTCCAGCAGTCTTGCGAGGGTAAAGAGCTGGTCCACTGTTCCATAACCGGGACGGAATCCGCACTGCTCCTCTTGAATCTGAGGTTCGACAATCGGTTGGAGCCTCCTTTCCAGCACCCTGGCATAAGCTTTTCCCGGTCAGCAGCCCCCCACCCGCCCGCACTGAGCACAGCCTGGGGTAGGCCCTGCTTTCTCTTCCTGAGCCGTCTGAGCTCCATTATTGGCTGCAAACTGGACAGTCTGGAGAAGGTGGTGGAGAGGAGGACACTGAAGAAATTATTATCCATATTAAATAACCCTCCACCACCTACTGTAGGACAGTGGAGCCCTTTCTCCAACAGACTCCTCCAGCTTCGCTGTCACAAGGACCGTTTTGTTAGTTTATTTAATTTAATATTATTATTCTATTCTATTTGTTGTATATATTGTGCATTTTTTTTATTTTCTTCTTATTATTATTATTCTATTCTATTTTTTGTATATATTGTTATTTTCTTACCTGTATGTAAAAAAGCTACTGTACCGAAAATATGTCCCCTTGCGGGATTAATAAAGTCTTTATCTATCTATCTATCTATCTATCTATCTATCTATCTAAGCTTTCTTAATCTAGCTGTTAGCCGACTTGCCGGCACCATTTTCTCCAACCTGGAGACCTGAGGGCTGTGGTCGAATAGTCCAAAAAATGTCCTCCTAACGTCTCCTAACCACTTTTCCTTGACCTCTGTGGAAAACGTCACGGGGTCAAGGAAAGATGGTTAGGAGAATTCATGAGGAGTTAGGAAAAGACAACCGCAGTGTTTAGGGAATCCGACTCCACTTTCACTAAGCTACGTAGTTATGATGCGACGGGAGACGCATGTTAGTGATATCAGTCTACAGCGGTGAAACTACAATGTTCAGGAGATGGACTACAAAGAAGCGCATCTTAGATTCCTTCGTCCGTGTGTTGTTACAGTGTTGCGTCATAACGACATAAACAACCCGGTTCATAGTATTACTTTATTAACAAGGTTGCAATATAAGTGAAAGAATGAATATAAAAGTGAAAACAAAGGATTGTCACAGAGAGTACAAAGCTACTAAACTGTCTCATTCTTTCAAACATGCTGAATTAACTACGTTTTCCACTAACAATGTCTCATATGCCTCTTTGTTGTTATGGTTTATATGCAGATTATAATCTGATCATAAGAATATGCTGACAATAGTTTATGAAACTCAGTGTGACCTAGAAGTGTTGACTTGATAGTGGTTTAAAATTGTAATGTTGATTTAAAAGATGATAATTAAAAACATGACTTGTCCAGCTTAACCTTTTATCAAAGCTTCTGTAACAGAAGTCAGATAAAAGAATGAGAGCTGAGGCTGTAGTACGACACCAGAGAGAGCAGATCAATATGTCACTTTGATCACTTTACAGCAGTTTATTGCAACATCAATGTAACGCTCGCAGTTTTCCAGCAGGTTTAACAGATTATTGAAAGTTCATTTCCGAGTTATGACAACGGTTATTTACATGATCTGCGTTTCTCGGTCATGATCGTTTGTTCTCGTGAACGGCCGAATGGTGCGTCACTTTAAATGTTGCCGCCGCAGGGAACTGTGGGTCAGAATTATCTCCTATCTCATTTAGAGAATTCGAACAGCTCTTATCATGGCGGCCACTGAGATACTTCCGGGTCATTTCACTCAGTTAGGAACCTTCCTAAGCAAAAAGGACTATTCGACCGCAGCCCATGTCTCTCCCGATCCGTTTTCCCTGCTTGCCCTTTAATCCTCTCCTCGATGAGGAGATCAGGTCCAGGTGTGTCTCCTGCCACACCTGATCTCACTCTCCTAGAGGAGTTTGTGGAGCCTGCTGGCTGGAATGTATACTCCAGCAACTACCCTGCCCCTCAGCCCCTTACACATGCTGTAATAAAAAGGGGCTCTAGTTGCCCGGAGATTGGCCAGGCCCACAGCCGCTGGCCTATCTCCAGTATGTGGAGGATAGCGCTGTTCACTGTTGTGGGACAGACCCCCGTGAGATATTAGGTCACAGGCACGGTACTGTACTCCAGGGATAACCACCGCTCTGATAGACAGTAGGTGCTAGTGAAACCTGTGCAGCTATAGCAGCCTGGCTGAGCACACGCCACCCTAATGGTTGATAATGCAGCTGTAATGTTGTCTGTTCTCACCATGACATGTCTGTTTATTAGCAGAGGTGCAAAGTGTTTCAACACTTAAATACCACCCCACTGAAATCAAATACAAGTCCACGGAGCTGAAAATGTCCTCTGCAGTCGTAGTAGTATGGAGTTCTCTTGTGCAGAGAAATTGTTCCTGTAAGTCCCCGTCACACGCATGTTTCACGTAAACGAGTAAAACTGCTTTGTTTGTTATGTCTGTAGATTCGTCCATTTGTAATTTGAAATGACCACTTGCCTTAATTCGAGCTGTGGTCTGTTGTTTGATGTCATCCGACATGTCTTCAATTCGCCTACTTATCGTGTCATTGACCCAACACCTCTCTCACCATGTCCATGGCTGCAGGTAAGATCAGTTCCTCCGCAATGGTGTGGGGCTTCTTTAACTTAGCAATACGATGTGCCACCTGGTAAGATGCACTGAGTGCCTGTTCTTGCTTCGAGCACGAAAAAGTAAGACACTTTTGTGATGTCTTCAGTCCTCTTCGAAAGTACTCAACAGGTTTATCTTTGAGAGAAGGGTGTTTTGTTTCCAAATGCCGCTTTAGTTTTGACGGCCTCATGCTTTCTTGTGCCAGAACCTCGCTGCACAAAACACACGGAGGTTTTTGCCCTCTTTCGTCCTCAATCTCTTTCCATCTTTCGCCATGCTCAATTAGTATATGAAAACAAACTTGGCGGGAGTTCTTCTATGCTGTGAAATGGCTAAAGTGTCTATTAGCATTACAAGGCATTAACGCCAAATACTGTTAAGGAGTGTGAATAGACGGCACTCCACTGCATAAAATATCGCGACCCACCAGTTGAGGATCACTGGTTTAAGTGGAGCACACTGGTACTATGTGTGGTAATATGTACTGTGGTAATTTACCCAGTACACTTTTGCAATAAAAATTAACATATTGATTTTTTCCCGTAAACACAATGAATTGCATTAAACCATTTCATATAAGTTACAAAGATATGCGAAAGCTTGCACCAGTCTGTCGTTCAAAATGTGACACGGGATCAACCCTTACTGGTTGATCAATATCAATTCAATTCAATTTTATTTTGTATAGCCCAAAATCACAAATTACAAATTTGCATCAGCGGGCTTATCAGAGTGCATAGATGGACAACACATGCCTTGCTCCCACGCCAGGCTCACCGTGATCGCGTCGTGACTGTGAAAGATGCACAAAACTTCACCGATGTGTATTTGAGATCAAAATGATGATTGAGGTTTGAAGATACATGTGATCAAATGTCATCAAATGTCACATTGGTGTGGTCCGAGCAAGCAGGATGAAGGAGCCATCGACCTGACAGTGCGTAAAGAGAGTCACCAATGTAAAGGAAAGGCCTTCAGTATAGACTACTAACTGTGTTTGACGACTCAGCTGGTAAAAATAGTATTCTGCCTCACCAGCATTGATGCCATAATTGGAATAAAACTTGTTTTTCAGTGTGATCACACGTCAGCTGGTTGAAAAAAGTAGAGTAAAAGTGGAAAGACAAACAAAACATGAATAAAGGGATGTGTATGATTTCAGAGTAGTTTATATGGGTATTTTCACCTTGTGACCAAATTATTATGGAACACAAATGCACCAAGTTTGCAATGCGCTGCTAGATAGGCATCACTACACCCTCTACCACTCCGCTCTTCCTACTGTGGCGCACGGCGAGTCACTAAAATACCAAAACGTCGCAGGCTAGGAAATAACCATAGTGCGCCCAAGCCAACACAAAAAAGAGCCAAGAGATTGTATTTCAACAAAATCACATTTGATTTACAGGATAAAGTCAGCGAAAAAAATACAGCAAATCTGCATAAAAGCATTTGGGGGAGAAACTAATGCGCACTTTAATCAACTAGGACCAAAACGATTTCATTTCTGGTTGACAAGCTTTTTACAACATGAGACAACTGAGAAACGTCCTGCTCCAGTCTTCGTTTGCAAAGGTGGTTCGGGTTTATCGGCTTGTTCCCCCAGACTTTCAGTATCTGAACAGAACGCCACCATCGTTAGTGTAGCTACAGCAGTGTTTATCGCTGCTCAGGAAGCCTCTGGGGATGCAATGGTAAGTTATGGTAAGGCCCATGAGATTTCTGATACACATGCTACGGGATAGCTGACCAATCAGAGCATACTGAGCTTTTTGGGAGGGAGGCGCGGGAGCTTAAACAGAGGTTAAAAAGAGGTCCTTCAGCACAGCCAGGATGGAAAAATGAAGCACTTTGAATATTAAAGCCTGTAAAAATGTTCTAGTAGCATCCCAAAATACCAGTAGGCACCTGAAAATGAACATAATAGGTCCTCTTTAAAGGGACAATATCGCCCAGGTTTTCACTTCAGATGATCCCCATTTTTTTACTAAAATCCTTTTTTAAACTAAGCCGTCTTATTTATACCTTTATTTGAAATAAATACTCTTCCCAACCTAGAAGAGCGGCTCAAGCGGCCTTTACCAGAATCCCCACAATTATATTTACCAGTAGACAAATTGATTGTGCCACCAGGCCTGACCAAAGCAAGGCTTATTCTGTGAAACTGGAAGAGCCCACATACGCCCGTGCTCACAGAATGGCTCAAACTCATGACAGAGGTAGCTGCATTTGAAAATGTGATTCCTAGGGTATGATTCCTAGGGCAAGCAGAACTGACCTAACATGGAAAAATCTGATGGCTTACATTACAGATTCACAATCTTAGAGGTGTGATCTCAGATGAACTGTGGGACTCACTATTTCACTATTCCATTCTTCAACTTTCTGTGTGAGATACAATCTGATAAAGTTTAAAATATCTTATTCAAAAGTTGGCTTATATTTACCATGATAGAGTGTCCAAATGCCAAGATAAATACACTTTGTATAATCGAAAATACCAATAAAAACAAGTTGAAAAGAAACTTGCCTAGTTTCATACCTGGGGATGTTCACATATATCTATCCGCATTTGAACATGATGTAACATATTTGCCAATCCATTATTATATAATATTTTGATAAAATGTGCCATTTGCATGTTTTTCACAGGACTGTTTGAAATTAGGTCTGAAAGCATGTTGTCCTCAACACCATCCCCTTCACACAGGTCAACCAGTGATGCTGAGTATGCAGCTTGTTGACAACACAAAGGCTGTCTTTTCAAGTCCTGGATGACAGGTTTAATGTGGGTCAAGCCCCAAACCTCATTTTGCCCACCACTATACAGTACTTAGTTCATATTTTATAATTCACTAAAGATATCTATTACAACAAATTTTAATTTAACAAAATGCAAAAATCAAACTCTGTTTGATGACATCTCACACTGTGACGCATCAGCAGACATGTGGACCGAATATATCAGAGAATGCTCTGAGCTAAAGAATAAAATAAAATAAATTGAAAGATTCACTGTTGGAAAAAAATGAAAAACATGCCAATGACAACATGAAAAAAAATCGTTATTAAAGCTCCGAATTAACTAGTAAACTACTCATTAAATGTTGCATATTTACTTGCCTTAGTGTGGCTCGTGGAAGCAGAGAAGAGCAGATCGATGCTTGGCCGCTGGACTCTGCATGTGTGTGTGTGTGTCACATGTCAGTGACTACATGGAGCCTCGCCTCGCTTACCCTGCGGCCACACCCGCACGCTGTTACTGACTGACCAGCCGCACTGCACAAGCAGCATAATCACTGGTGCAGGGATGAAACAGGAAGCATCTGACCTATAACATCACATTGCAAACAACTTTGTCTCCTAGCCCAGCTGTACAAATGAAACAGTAACACACCACACGTTTTTTGTAAGTATATAATCAGAAGAAGACCAATTTTGATGAACAGAACGTAATTGAACGCATGGCTGTGGGTTTAACCCTCTGGACCCCAAAAAGAATGAAATAATAGCAGAAAAATTCACCGTTTATAATGGCTAGAAGCTGTAAAAACCGATGTTTCAAATTTCCGACGGTCTTTGAACACTTCGTGTGACGCTTCCAAGTCGAAACTTAAAGGAGCAGCATGTAAAATTGAGTGGCATCTAGTGGTCATCTAGCTTTTATCAATACTCTGCCCTTCTACATGACTAAATAACTGCTTTTAAAAACATATATAGAATTTAATTTTATTTATTTATATTTAATATATCTAAATATTGTTTCTAGAGCAGCAACAGTTATGTTTACAACAACAAAGTCACTGTACAAAGTCATTAATACCTCAATTGAAACAAATCTAAAATGTCAATAGAATAAATAACATTCCTGAGTAAAGTTAATAAAGAATGAAGAACACAGTTACAGTCATTCCTCCTGTCTTCTGTCCTCCTGTCTTCTGCCCTCCTGTCTTTCTGTCCTCCTGTCTTCTGTCCTCCTGTCTTCTGTTATCCTGTCCTCTGTCCTCCTGCCTTCTGTCCTCCTGTCTTCTGTCTTCCTTTTCTCTGTCCTCCTGTCTTCTGTCCTCCTTTAATCTGCCCTCCTGTCTTCTGTCCTCCTGTCTTCCGTCCTCTGTCCTCTTGTTTTCTGTCCTTCTTTTCTCTGTCTTCTGTCCTCCTGTCTTCTGGCCTTCTGTCTCCTGTCCTCCTGTCTTCTGTCCTCCGGTCCTCTGTCCTTCGGTCCTCTGTCCTCCTGTCTTCTGTCCTCCGGTCCTCTGTCCTTCTGTCTTCTGTCCTTCTGTCTTCTGTCCTCCTGTCTTCTGTCCTCTGGCCTTCTTTCTTCTATCCTGTGGTCCTCTGTCCTCCTGTCTTCTGTTCTCCTGTTCTGTCATCCTGTCATCCTGTCGACAACGAAGATCGAAAAACAATTGCTACACTCAAAGCAACATTATTTTGAAATTGAAACTTTCTGCTCACCAGACCAGGTTCTGTCGAGACTGATCCCTAGGACTAGGTCCCCCTCAGGAAATGTGGTTACTGATCCTAAGATCGTAAATGATGTTGTTATTATTCGGATCTTTACTCATCAGACTGCCCACCTGAAGTGTGGAGTGTTCACAACCCTTTGGAATCTATCCAGTTCCCCAAAATCAGTGAGGACATACCTAACAATCTTGGAGTTCCGATCTCGATTACGGAAGTGCGGGAGGCAATTAAACTGCTACAGAATGGCAAAACACCGAGCCAGGTGGGTTCATAGTAGAATTTTACAAAACATGCTCCTACCTAGTCTCCTCACTGCTGAAAAAAGTATACAATGAATAATTTTCAATAGGACAGCTACCCCCAACACTATCTGAAGCCACCATCTGTCTCCTACTGAAAAAGGACAAAGATCCTCTGTTATGCAACAATTACAGGCCCATATCCCTTCTGAATGTTGACCAGAAGATCTTAGCCAAGGTTCTAGCTACGCGTCTGCAGTCAGCGCTACCATCTCTACAGACCAAACGGGCTTCATGGCAGAAAGGAGTTCCTCATTTAACACTAGGCGGCTGCTTAACATAATCAGCTCCCCAAACCATGACACCCCTGAGGCAATATTATCTTTAGATGCTGAGAAGGCTTTTGACAGGGTCGAAAGGGAAGTATCTGTACTATATTCTGGGAAGATTTGGCTTCAGCTCAGACTTTGTAGCCTGGATCGAGTTGCTCTATAACTCTGACTGCCTCAATTCTCACTAACATTGTGAAATCCCGCCCTTTCGCTTTACACCGTGGCACCAGACAAGGTTGTCCCCTCTCGCCCCTTTTGTTCGCTTTGGCCATTGAACCTTTAGCCATCTGGCTCCAGGGTGAGGAGGGATTCGAGGGCATTTCCAGGATGGGAATCACACACAAACTGTCACTATATGCGAATGATCTCTTGTTATATGTCTCCAATCCTGTCTCATCCCTTTCAGCTGTCAAAGATATTCTACTTGAATTCGGAAAAACCATCATTTAAGGATCTTTTCACCAAGAACTTTCATCCTCTTGTTGACAACTATAAATCTGATATATACCACTGGTCTGCTCTCCCCCTGTACCTCATTGGCCATGTCAACCTCATAAAAATGGTAATTCTTCCCAAATTTCAATCTTTATGAAAAAAAGTTTTCACCAACTAGATCAGACTATTTCCTCATTTCTGTGGGCTAACAAACCCCCGCACATTGACAAAGCAATCTTACAACTTCCTAAAAAGTCAGGCGGATTAGCTTTACCCAATTTAATCCAATATTACGGGACCTGCAACATTGAAAAGCTACGTCACTGGATGGACGATGCAGTGTTCACAAAAAGTCCTGATGGGCAGGTATGAATGATGACATGTAGTGTTAAAGTGCTTTGAGTGGTCAGAAGACTAGAAACGCGCTAAACAAGTACAGGTCATTTATCATTTACCATTGTGGTTGTTATGGTCGGTTTAGACTGGACCCAAGAGCGGACATAGAGGCGGCAGAGTAGGTGGAGGAATGGGCTTTATTAGGTGTGGTTTTGCAGGGGAAAGGGAGGAGGATCGCTGGAGGTCAGGCTGGCAGAGGGACGGGCTGGTGATGAGTGGAGCCGGAGGGTGCATGCAGGCAGGGAGGTGTGGCAGCGTGAGTGGCGATGGCTGGGTAGACACAGATATCTTGAGGCATAAGAAGAAAGGCGTTAGTCACAAGTACACAAAAAGACAGCACGAGTAAATGCTCTTTGGTTGAGGATTACACAAAGACTGGTCAAGATCTTAGCTACCACTGAGCTGGCGAAACAATCTGACGATGAGTGGTGAGAAAGCCGGGGTACTTGAACTGGGTGTGCTTGATGATTTGATTGTTGGCAGGTGCAGAGATGAGCCCAGGTGCCGGGTAATGGAAGCCACGCCCACGCCACACACACACTAGGGAACGCCAGAAGAGGGCTGGAGTCACAGCAGAGCCGTGACAGTGGTATTGTTAGCAGTAACTTGTTTTCATTCCAATTTTTTTGTACAGATACTCATATAAAGGGTAAATGTAACACAGTTATTTAACCAGAAGTGTCAACCTCATGGGGGTGCATGAGAAACACCAGGAGATCACTAAAGTCAGTTGGATTTATTTTCTAAGGATTATGAAAGATTATAGAAAAACATCATGGTAATTCCTTTAATAGTTGGTGAGAGGTTTCAGTTGGGACCAAAGTGATGAACTGACAACCAGGTTTAGTGTCTTCTCTGTTGTTGATACAGACCAGAAACAGTAAAGAAATGATAGGAAGAATATGCACAATATTCATTTTGCATTGGATTAATGTAGGATTTACTTTAAAGTCAGACTCTAAATTTCATAGACCATGATATGTTGTATTATTTATTGTAATACAGCATATCATGGTCATTTATCATAACATTCATAACTCATCAAACAAATATGGTCCATGTAAAGTGTGTGGGTTTCTTATGTAAAAAAATAAAGAATCAGGCACATAATGTCTCAAAGTGATGCAGAAAAATTAGTTCACACATTTGTTACTTCTAGACTAGATTACTGCAATTCTTTATTATCTGCTGCTCTAATAAGTCTCTTAAATCTCTCCATTTGATCCAGAATGCTGCAGCTCGTGTACTAACAAAAACTGATCATATTACTCCTGTATTACCTTCTCTGCACTGGTTCCCTGTAAAATCAAGAATCACATTTAAAATCCTTCTCCTCACCTACAAAGCCTTAATTGGTGAGGCACCATCATATCTTAAGGAGCTTATAGTACCATATTACCCCACTAGAGAGCTCATAGTACCATATTACCCCACTATAGAGCTCCTAGTACCATATTACCCCACTATAGAGCTTAGAGTACCATATTACCCCACAAGAGAGTTTATAGTACCATATTACCCCACTAGAGGACTCATAGTACCATATTACCCCACTAGAGTTTATATTACCATATTACCCCACTAGAGAGTTTATAGTACCATACTACCCCACTAGAGAGCTTATAGTACTATATTACCCCACTAGAGAGCTTATAGTACCATATTACCCCACTAGAGAACTGCACTCACTGAATGCAGGACTACTTGTGGTTCCTAGAGTCTTAAAAAGTAGGATGGGAGCCAGAGCCTTCAGTTATCAAGCTCCTCTTCTATGGAACCAGCTTCCACTTTCAGTCCGGGGGTCAGACACAGTCACCACATTTAAGAGTAGACTTAAGACTTTCCTCTTTGATAACTCTTATAGTTAGGGCTGGCTCAGGTTTGCCCTGGTCGTGTTGTGTTGGTGTGTGGGGATCTTAGGATACACTAAGCTCCTCTCTCCTCTTCTCTCTCTCCTTCTTTATGAATTCATGTCCCATTAAAGCACATTACTACTTCTTCCCCGGAGTCTTTATGCTTTCTCGCCTCACAGGTTTATATGGATCGTGGTTTTATCTGGACCTTGGTCCTGGTTTTATCTGGACCCTGGTCCTGCCTGACACCTACTGCTATTATCATTAGTATTAATAGTTGCATTGCTGTTAGTATTGCCAATACCATTTATGCTTTTATTATCATTATTATTCTACTATATCCACTGTTGCTGTTATTTATGGTAGTCATAACTTTTTCATCATGCCTACTACTCTCATAATAGGAATAATTTCTGGTGCGAGGGGACAAACAGCGGCCCTGCATGACGCCATGGGGCCGACATGGACCACGCAACTGGCAACTCCATTTTTAATTGCTGCTGCTGCTTCTTTTAAATATAAAAAGACACTTTTAAAACTGGAACTCTGGTGTGTGTGTGTGTGTGTGTGTGTGTGTGTGTGTGTGTGTGTGTGTGTGTGTGTGTGTGTGTGTGTGTGTTTGAAGACTGAAAGTAACCTGACAGTGTCTGTTTCTTTCACACACAGATCAAACAAAGCACAGTCCCCATTCCCATTACCAAAACTATGATACTGCTGCCAACATACGTATTAGTTGCTGGTGTAACTATTACCATGACTTTCTATTAGAGCTACTGCATCCACTGTACATATGAAGATTAAAAAAACATTGTTTTAAAACGCAACACATTTCCCAGCATCAACATTTTATTGAAGTAAGAAAAGGGACCATTGTCTTACTGTAGTCTTACTGTAGGTGTGTTAGACAAAATGCTGGTTTGCATCCAAAACTATTTACAATCAACATCATTCACACTTTCACACACTACAAAACTGGACACATTGTCAATATTTACAGAATTTAAGCCCATGCTGCTTTCAATTAAGTCGTAATGCTGTCATTTTACACACAGTGACATATTTCACCTCCCTTCCATCCTGCCATATCACTGTTAATTACTGTATTGGCCCAATTATAAAATAGTTGAAAATTACGTTTCAAGTAGTGGTGGTCGTATTATATTAGAGGACAAGATATTCACGTATTCACATCAGATTTTCTTTTAGAACGGAGGGAGTACTGGTGTAACACCGGCTCCTTCAGAGAGTGATGCATTATAGGTAGATTAAAGCCTCAAGTCAAGTTAATGAGCCCTAAAAGTGTTTCGTTTAGTTGAACCTGCAGGAGTTTCTGACGGTTCATGTTACATGTTTACCTGCATCGGGGGAGTTCTCTAATCATCAAAGTTGTCTTAAATTTGGGCTCTGTTTTTGCAGTAGTTGGTCTGAGGGTTAATCTACTGCATCCCAATGAAATCCTTCAGGTCTATCAAATATGACATTGATATAACTCTTCAGCTACACCGTCTCCTGCCTTCTAGAGGAGAGAACACGGCAACTGATCGAAACCCTACTGGACAGGAATAGTAGCAGTGAGCTTTGAGCAAATTTAAAGTCAATATCAACTTTTTTACGAAGAAAAAAACTAGTTCTTTTCACTGGTGCAATCTTTGTTTTGTTTTTAATAGATTGTCTTTTTCTATACTGCCACTCGGGGGCACCGAAGTCAAAGGTTTTCAAATTGGACACACAGAAGCTTTCGAGCTTACTTATCAACTCAAACCGAAATAGAACCAAAATATT
>JACSYO010001746.1:2472500-2525000 GCA_016806645.1 Ophiodon elongatus | reverse complement strand
TGATCTATGCTGTGCCACCATTTCATTGAGGTCTACAGAAAGTTTCTTAGACTTCATGGCCTTTCTAAACTATTTCCAATCAATTCAATTTGCCACAGGGGGACTCCAATCAAGTTCTAGACACATCTCAAGGATAATTTAAGCAAACAGGATGCGCCTGACCACAATTTGGAGTAAACAAGAGATTTCAGTCTTTCAAATTTCTTTATAAATTTACAAATAATTCTAAAAACATGTTTTCACTTCCTCATAAAAGGTAATTAAGTGTAGATTGATGGGACATACATTCTGAAGCCACTGTATGTATGATCTTGCATTTCCTGTTTAATAAACTCACAATCTTAAGTTGTTTATATTATTAGAGTTAGGTTTAATATTTCAATAGGCACTTTAACATGAGGTGCTTGGGCACCAGTCATGTGTATATGACCAATAAATATATCCACATCAAATACAGAATGCTGATTATTCCAGGCTTTACCATTTTATTTGGTATGCATGTTTATGCAAATAATAATTCATTGCTCTTCAACACTCATGTTATTAATAGGACAAAAATCTCAACTCTTGACGTGACTTTTACATGTATTTCCCAGCATTTTAATACAAGTAGAGAACACATTTATATCTGGAGTTAAAACAGTTAAACATTTTTTTTTAATTATCCATTCACATGGTAACTTTTTAGGACAACAAAAGTACAGACAAAAAAGTTTTACTTAACGTATTAATGCTAAGAGAAGTGTTTTATATGAATATATTATAATTCTACTAATTTGACAAGTATAGATCCAATTTGCTAAACCTAATTTGAATTTAATAAATTACAACAGTTAAAAATAGTTTCTATATTCTCTCCACCAAGAAAGCCCACCTTAAATCATTATCACAGCCACAATGCAATATAATCCCAATCTAATTATGCAACGAGTGTGTTTATTTTCAAATTATTAGGAGAATAAAAAACTTTTACCGCATGCAAATAACATTTAGTGGTATAAATATTATTAATAAGGTCACAGGTTACACATCGTCAGGCAAAAATAAAATAATTATTGTATTGAAAGAAATAATCACAGTCGTAGACGATTCACCAACATACGTCATTAATCAATAATATCCCATCTCACCATACAATA
This sequence comes from Ophiodon elongatus, assembly GCA_016806645.1. Taxonomy (NCBI): domain Eukaryota; kingdom Metazoa; phylum Chordata; class Actinopteri; order Perciformes; family Hexagrammidae; genus Ophiodon; species Ophiodon elongatus. The sequence goes on along the minus strand of JACSYO010001746.1, from coordinate 2,523,861 downwards.
TCAACTTTGACATATAATTCCGTACACATCTGCAGACCAGCCTGCTGGTCTGACAATGAAAGGAAAATAGATTGGATGGGTATATGTGTAACCATGGTTCCCACATACTCCATGTGTGCAGGGAAGGACTGGCCCAATTCATACTTCAGAGAATAGCACATTTGTTTAAAGATACAGGAATGACAGTGAGGGATTGGATGATGACTACTTTTTTCTCAGTACCATACAGTATAAATATTTCTAGTTCAGGTGCTTAAGTGTGGATGGCAATGGAAAACTGTGACTGAGCCCCATGTATCCAGTATCCGCTATGTTCACCAGTGTTTGCCTACCAGTTTATTCCTATATTTATGCAGTATTTACTAGAGATGCACCAATACCAATACTGGTATCAGATATCGATCCGATCCTAATTCAAATAGCTGGATTGGGTATCAATGACAATGGGGCCGATCTGGTATCAGATACGATTACTTTTTAATAAATAACAATTCAGTAAATTTATATCTAAGTATATATTTGTTACATATTGTTTGACAAATTTAAGAAAATGTTTAAATCAGGCCTGATACCTTACACATAAAGATTGATCCCAGTCTCTTCCTCGCAGTGAGGCATACAGCTTATTGATTAACCACTGGTATTGGATCGTTACTCTCTATCGGTCAATACCCAAGGACTAGGTTTCACTATCGAGATTGAAAAAGTCATATCACTGCATCCCTAGTATTTACCCAGTAGAGGGCTTGATGGAGCAAAGCAAAGACAAAAAGGTCAGTCAAACATGCATGTCCTGCATGCATGTGGTGGCACATTCACACATACAGTAGAGTATGAACAAAGAAATGAGCACACACACACTGCAGAAAGAGTCCTGTGTGGTGAGCCTCTTTACTGTCAGTCCTGGTTCAATAGGGGCTTTGTGCTGCTGCAGCTGTAGGACTGGCTTCATTACAGCCAACAGCAGGCTTACAGTATCACTGTTATCTCTATACACAAAGTGACACACAAACTATTCAACTATGTCTTGCAGTTCATTGCAGCACCCTCACAAAACAAAAAACTGGCAAAATAAAGAGTTCTAGTTGAAGTTAGGTTACCTTAAAGCTGCACTCATCTTTTTAAAATATGAACAATGGATCAAAATACAGTATGTGCAATGTTAAATTGATCACCCACAGCAAATGATCACCAACTCTGCAGAGCTTTTTAGCCTCTTTAAGTTAATTGTTTTGGTCTTCAGACCCACAGACTCTGCTCTCAGCGAGCCCATTTCAAGTAGCACTGATAAACTGTACACTAAATGTGCAGCAGCAAACAGCAGACAGATATGGTTAGAGACTAGCTGGTGAACATAGTGGAGCATTTAGCAGCTAAAGAGACAGCCATGTTCTCAGGAGTTGGTGGAGACCAAAAACAGAGCTACAAGAGAGAGAATATTGGAGGTCAGAGACACGACTCTAAATGAAAGCTGATGTTGCTCTGTGTCTGCTGGATGTGTAAATAGTCAACTGTTTGCCAACACATCAGCCGTAACAACGTTTTAATGTCGGAATATGTCAATGTTGTGTTTACTGCCTCTTCTGCTGCTAAAAGCATTAATGCAGTTCTAAATAACTTTTCTATGCAGCCTGCCGCAACTTAAAACATGTTCAAGCCTGTAGTCTGCTTTCTGGACTCAGCTGATCTGTGTGTATTTAATGTGTGGCAGTTAATCTGTCCAAAGTTTGAAAAACTCATTGGTGAGTAAGCAAGTATATCACCAGAAAATCGTACTTTCCTGATTAGTTTAAAAGAGCATTTAAGTTCAAAGTACTTAGTAAGTGCAGAGAATGGACTGCTACATATGGCCAGAACATACGAATATAGGCTTTGTCTCATGAGAGCAGCCTTTGACAGATTCACCAAATTACATTTGTCCTATAACAAGAGCATTGAAATGAAATAAAAACTTAAAACACTTAAAACCGGAACCTGTCATATGTCATTTTAGACAACTGTGTAATCTCCATTTCCTTTTAGTGGTTTTTAACAATCCTCAGAGAGCAAACTTGTGCAAAATAGTATATTAAGTATGTATATACAGTGATCACAAGGCATCACAATCTAAAAAGAGGATAAAAGCTTATGTTTCAGTTGCAGGCTGATTTTGTCTCTCAAGAAAAATCCTTTCATAAATCCTCAAATGGAATCCGGTGCTTAGATTACAACCTAGAAAAAAATGAAAAAATAATCACTGGTATCTGTACATTATTTCGTTGCTCTGAGTTTCCCCTTTCAACAGATATACTCTCACTAGACATAAAAACGAAATTTGACATAAATGCTCTGAAACAAAAAATGTATGGACATGAATGAACATGTACATTATTAACATTCCAACAAATGTTTTATGGATGTAAAAGATAACATTATTTCACAAGCAAAATCTGAAGTCCTCCCACCAACAACTTATTAGTGTTCATTTTTAACTGCATTAGGCACCGAGGCATTTATGACAGCTTCCACAGCTGGCCAGTATCGCTAAAATGTAGCACGACAACTGTATAAAAATGGAAAAAGGACCACTGAAATTAATGTAATTTGACTGCAATTCAAGTTTCCCATCTGGGATAATAAAGTGAATGAACTGAACTGAATTGAATGTCCACACAATATCAATATAAAGGAGTCAATTCAGTCCTTTTCAGATAAAATTGCCTATTTGTGTACTTAAATTAGGTCGAATTATTTCCCCAAGCAGTGTTTTAATGTAACACACATACGTAGAGGACAATGCTAAATCTGCATCAACAGCTAACAACAAGAACTGTAAAATAACAAGGCAACCAGAAGCAGATCAGAATATTATGTAAATGCACTTACAAGATAATATAATATAGAAATAAAGGCCTGTTTTTTTTCTTAATTTGAGGTAAAAAAAGGTGCGTCCACTATTTGAGAAAATATAGTAATTATATGTTACAGACCTCCCGTCACCTGATTAAATATAGTATAAAAGTTCTATATCCATATCATAGTAGTATTATTCCAAGCCATGTGCTCTGAAGACAAGTGTGCACATACAGTCTCCGGCCTTTGATGTGTTAATGTTGCTCTCAGTGAGTCTCGATGACCACCGGCTCAAAAATACCAGGTGTTCCTCTGGGAAAACACAGAAACACACGATTAGTTGGATAAAATAAAGTGGCTTGGTAAAAAGACACAGGAAATTTTTAAAACTGTATACCTGTTGGAAAGCTGCGTCCCGCTGAGGGCAGTGGTCCCATCTTTGCTGACAAACAGTCTCAAGTTGCTGTCTGAAAGAAAACAAGGAGGAGAAGTTACCACTGTGATACATAAATGCAGTGAGCTGAAGCTAAATCCTGACAACTTAAACTCTGTCCTACCTTCATTGTTGCTGCCGTCAGAAAAGTTCTGACTCTGGACAATCTTGTCCACAATGTCATCTGCATCAATGCGGGTGTCGTCCACACAGCTGGGCTGCCTCTCCACAGTGTCCTTCTTTCTCCTGTTGTTGGGCGAAAATAAACACCAATAGAGAGAGAAGATTCATATCAGAAATACAACAACATTCTGCAAGAAGCAGATGAGCAGAACCTTTACTGCTTCATACAGTAATCCATCATTTTAAAGGATAGGGGTTTGAGTAACATTTGATAAAAACTACAGCTGTTTTAGGAAATCACTGAGCCCTTTTGAAAATGTTTAGATATGTTTCTGCTGTTTTTAAAGCTTTATGTCGGCAGTAATAACCAATGCGTTTAAAGCCGAATACAAGTGAGAGTATTGAGAGACTAACACATTGTTGGTTTTGATATTTTCATCGGATTTATTAACAATAACAAGAATAAAATATTGCCAGCTTTATCCTTCCGTCTGGCTAATAGCTGGTAAACTGCAGCTCATTGCAGTAAGGCATAAAATGTTCAAGTTACCTTTTCTATTTTACTTGTTGCCAAGTGTGTTTACAATTTATTTCTGATGTTTCTGGATTAATATTCCTGCATTAATGTGTATGTTGCATTGTAACTCCTTTATATCCTGTTGGCTGGTTTAATCTACATCAATGCATCATATTTTATAAGATCATCACATGTTTGTAGTGTCACTGTCCTGTGAGAACCTCATATCTCTAAAAAGAAGAACATCCTTGTTTTCAGCTTTGTGACGATGCTTTTTCCAGCTGATCCAAGAGGCTTTTTAAAGAGTTTATTTGGCTGAAGGAGTAGGAGGATTTTTTTCATCAACACATCTGGAGATTATTGGAAAATTGTCATCTGAAAAGTAACTGTAGAGGCGTAAAACTTACAACATTTAGCTCTGAGGTTCTCATGATCTTAGTTTTGGTTTAGTTTGTTTCCTGTTTTATTTTGAAGTTCCCTGCCTCTTGTATCCTGTGTTTGTTTAGGTAAGGCTTCATGCTGTGGTCCCATTGTGTTTTCCAGCTCATAAGTCCCAGTTATAGTCATCTGTTTGCAAAAAAATATTCAGGCGGAAATAAAAACCTTCTACTTCAGTGTCTTCAAACGTCTATTACTCAATGCCAGTAGCACTTACAGTGATTCTGACTGTTGGGGAAAAAACTTCAGAGTGTTACCTTCCATGCATGTACGCGAAATGGTTCAAGAACAGCTTTCAATTTACTTTGGGTAGGAATGGGAAGATGTTTTTGACAATATGTGAGGAAACATGAGGTTGATGCCCAATGAAAAGGCATTTAATAAATAGAGCTACATTTTACAACCTAAGCAAAGCAGACTGTGCTGCTCTCTTGCTCTCTCCAAAGGGCAGTTTGTAATCCCACAGACTCTCCCTTCACTTTTGCCCAATCATAACGCAACGCAAGAGAGCGCACACAACTGCTACATTAACACATCCAATAATTAATTAAGGGAACAGACCGGTATTTGCATTCTCTAAGACCAACAGCAAAAGTTAGGAAAATAAAAACCCATGTTCTAATACATCTGAATGATCCCTGAAAGCAATGAACTGTCCTGATTCTTAATTGTTATTTTGACTGACTGTAAATAGTAATAAACTCAAACTTTATACAATTTGAAGTCTTTACTGTGAGAATATTATAGTCCAGTTGTTGACATACACTTTATTTTTATAGTAGCTCCATGACAACAGCACATGAAGTGGTGAGAGTATGAAGCTGTTCTTGTCTTTGTACTGGTTGGTGTTCAGTCTGAGGTCCTTGCATGTGACCAACAGAACACTCCTCCTCCCAGAGAGGGAAGAATTCCTGGAGAATTTCTGTGATGTAATTTTACATATGCCTGAGATTCAACCTAAACCTTTATCAGTGTGATGGAGTTCAGACATGCCTCACAGAGAGATCAACTCGTGACAATCCTCAACCTCCTCACCTTTAAGACGGTGTTGGGGAGACATGCAGAAGCAGATCTGTGTGTATCTACCTGGAGGATCTGTTGGACATGAGGGCTGCTGCAGAGGGTAGAGGAGGTCTCTCTGGTTTGGTGGGAGTGGCTTGTCGGTGCGGCTCAGTGGGGGGGGAAGGAGGTAGCTGGGGGGGTTGACCCAACCCACAGGAGATACTGCTGCTGGAGGAGGTGTTCCTATGGTGACTGAGGTCAGTCAGGCTGGAGCAGCGAGAGTGAGCTGTGCTGTAGCCTGGAGGGGAGGGGAGGAGAATTATTATTAACCCCCATTCCTCCCACTCTGTGTGTACTGTTTTTCCATACTGAAATATTAACTGGCGCTGCAGGTCTTCTTCGACTTGTTCAGAAAGAGAACCATTTCTGGTTCCTGAAGGTTCCATCTGAAACCCTTTCAGAAAGTTCTATCTAGAACCTTTCCACCTCCCAAGGGTGCTAACAAGAACCCACCCAGAGGAGTTCCACCGAGAGTCCTTTTATATCCCATAGAAAAGTTGTCAATTAACTGGAGAAGTGCACTCAGTAGTGGGCATATCTCTGCCAAGTGTGTCCCTCTCCCCTACCAAACAAAGAGGAGTTGAATCTCACTCACTTGTCCCTCCGGGCTCCTTTACAGTCAAGGTGGCAATGACGATAACAAAAACGAGGATTCATTCATTTATTCATCTATAGAGAAAACCAGGCTTTTATTGTCAACTTTCTCAGTTTAGTATATCCCATCTGTCCGTTTTAAGATAGGCTTCTGTAGTTGTGAATTTTTGTCTGTTAAGCTCAACAATTCCTACAAGATGGTCTTTTGTCTGATCGTTTTTATGATTGGTGGTTTATGATGTGTGCTGCTGGTTGAATGTTCTTCGTGTTTCTGTTGCCTCAGTTATTGCTCTGCTCTCTGCTGTTTATTTGTTAGTCCAAAACAAATCTCCCATCGGGACTAATAAAGTATATTTTGATCTTGGTCTTGATCTTCCATCCATCCATTTTCATCTGCTTATGATCGGGTCGCGGTGGCAGCGGGCTCAGCAGGCTGACCCAGGCTTCCCTCTCACCCGCAACATTTTCCAGCTCATTCTGGGGGATCCCCAGGCATTCCCAGGCCAGCAGGGAGATATAATCCCTCCAGCATGTTCTAGGTCTTCCCCGGGGTCTCCTACCAGTTGGGTGTGCTCGGAAAACCTCCACTGGGAGGCGCCCAGGAGGCATCCTGATTAGATGCCCGAACCACCTCAGCTGACTCCTTTCGATACAAAGGAGTAGCGCCTCAACTCCAAGTTCCCTCCTGATGTCCGAGCTCCTTAACCTATCTCTAAGGCCGAGCCCGGCCACCCTACGGAGGAAACTCATCTCCTTACCCTATCTCTAAGGCTGAGCCCGGCCACCCTATGGAGGAAACTCATTTCGGCCGCTTGTATCCGCGACCTTGTTCCTTCGGTGATGACCCAGAGTTCGTGACCGAAGGAATAGGTGAGGGTCGGAATGTAGACCATCTTCACCAAGATGGTCCGGTGCAGCACTTGTGTTACTGCTGCAGCCGCACCGATCCGCCTGTCGATCGCCCGCTCCATCTTAACCTCACTCGTGAACAAGACCCAGAGATATTGAAACTCCTTCGCTTGCAGTAGGCACTCCATCCTGGATGGAGCAATCCACCGGTCCATCGTTATGGACAAACCGTGGCTAGCACAGAAGTCCAATAGCGAGACACCACTCGGGTTCAGATCGGGCAAGCCGTTCCTCCCAATCACCCTCCGCCAGGTTTCTCTGTCATTGCCTACCTGAGCGTTGAAGTCTCCCAGGAGAAATATGGCGTCGGCAGGAGGCGCTCTTTCCAGGACCCCTCCCACCGACTCCAAGAAGGCTGGATACTCCGAACTGCTGTTTGGTGCATAAGCACAAACAACAGAGCCTTACTCCCCGCAACCCGGAGGTGCAGGGAGGCGACCCTCTCGTTCTCCGGGGAAAACTCCCAACTCCCGTCCAGCACCTCTCACCCTGGGCAACTCCAGAAAAGGACAAAGTCCAACACTTCTCCAGAAGCTTGGTTCCAGAGCCAGTACTGTGCGTGGAGGTGAGCCCAACTATATCTAGCTGGTAACACTCCACCTCCTGCACCAGCTCCAGTTCTATCCCCGCTAGTGAGGTGACGTTCCATGTCCCTGGAGCTAGTCTATACTGCCGGCGATCGGCTCGCCCATGGCCCCCAGCCCGGCTCGCAGCCCAGTCTGCATAGCACCCGACCCGATGCTTGTCCCTGCGGGTGTTGAGGGTCTACAGGGTGGCTGCTCCATGTTGTTTCTTCCGGCTTAGTCCGACCGGGCCCCATAGGGGAAGGCCACCAGGCTCCCCTCCTGGGTCTGGCTCCGGAAGGGTTCCCTGGTTTCCCTGGTCCGGGCGAGGTGGCTATAGTCCGTGGGCCACTATACATTAGGGTTTTTTGAACCGCTCTTAGTCTGGGCTCTCCCCTGAGACCTGTTTTGCCTTGGGAGACCCTCCCAAGGGCTGGTGCCCCGGACAACATAGCTCCCAGGATCACTGAGCCACTTAAACTCCTCCACCACCTTAAGGTGGCGATTCGCAGAGGTCTTGATCTTGGAATGATAAAAAGGGTTTTTACTTTCGCCAAAAGATGTAGTTGGAAAAAGCCGCCTCCCACCACAAAATGTATCTGTTTGTCAAACTTAATTGAAGAGTAAAAGATCATTTTCAAGGTATTCTGCATATGGTTTCAAAAAAGGATGACAGTGTGCAGAGCTTCTCACACATGTAGGTGGAGGCTGCTGTTCATTTAGCATCAAGAGCTTTTGAGACATCCAGTCTTTAATGTCCTGGAAACAGTACATGGAGTTGGTAATAACACTCTCAGGTTTAAGACCTTGTTCTATCAGAGAATCCGTGGTCTTAGCACGAGGAATTAAAAGCTCCTGACCTCGGTTGTAGCATGATGAAGCTCTCTGACCTGAGATCTTGCTGTGCTGGCTGGCATAGCTGGAGCTGCGGAAATGACCAGTGTGAAAGACCTCATCTGGGTTGGACACACCCTCTCCCTCCTTAGGAAGCCCTGCAGAAAACACACAATAAACACATACACACCTGACTGTAGCATATGAATCAGAGACATTATCTGATCAATTGTGAAGACTATTTTTAAAAGTGTATGTCACTTTGTTGTTAGTGGCATATAGCTGTCAACATTTTTTCCTGAGATACAAACAGTCATTTTCTTGTTTCATATCAATACTTTCAAAATAATACAAAAAAAAAATCTATATCTTGGGGCTCGCCTGGTGGAGCTAAGGCTTAGTCTTGAATCCGACCCATGGCCTTTTGCTCTCGCCCTTCCCCTTTCCTGACTATCACTATCAAACAAGGTAAAAAAACTCTTTCCAGAAACAGTACCCCTGTGACCGATTAACACACTAGAAAACCATAGAATAATGCCATCATTATCCTTCTATCACTTTTGGATAACATTCAGATATGTGTATGTTAAATTTACATTTAAAAAGAAACACGAGCAGTCATATGATCAGATCCCAGGTAAGAAAACGTATTTTGAACCCACAGTCGTCACCATATTGTGCACACACAACAATGAGGGATTATTAACAACAATTCAGGTGCAATCACTTTCAGTTTGCTCTCCACATAAACTTGTTTAGACAATCTTTTGGCTTGGTTACAACAAGTCTAACGGTCTGACTGCTCATGTTTCTTTCCCCATGACTTCACTGTTACCATGTCACTGTGTTCCCAAATCTCATAACTGAAATCTACAAAAATAAGAAAAGAATGAGTTTGTTTAACCCTTCAATTCCAGTTGATTAGAAAGGACACAGGGAACAATAATGCTGAGCAGTTACCTGAGCTACGTACTGATGACTGTCTGAGTTTGAAGGCTCGAGGACCCTCCACAATGCCCCCTAGTGGCTGCATGGTGGAATCAGTGCTCTCACCCTTAGAGTCCAGCTGCAGGGTGGGGTCCTCATCCCCAATAGAGACAGATTTGGCCGTGCTGGGAAGTCTGATGGTGAAAACACAGGAAACAAAATAAACTCAGTACTACAAAAAGTCAGGAGCAGGTGCATGCTAGGATTCTAAAAACAAAAGAAAGTGACATATTGAAGTTTGGCTGCCATTTGGCCCGTTTAGCCTCATGTCTCAGTTTTGTCTAAGGAGGGGCACACAGTGTCAGAATCACTGAAATAGAGGAACTCACGTTTTAAAGCAGGGATCCCCAGACAGAAGAGTCATTCCAATTGTTACCTTAAAAAAAAAAACATAGATGTTACTAAACCTGCTGATCAGTTCTGTGTATGTGTGAGCGCGTGCGCGCGTGTATGTGCGTGTGTGTGCGTGTGTGTGTGTGTGTGTTCCCTGCCTTGAGGATAGAGTTGTCCTGTCGAATGTTTTTGGTGTCATAACCCTCCAGGATGCAGCAGTGAACTGTGGAGCCTGAACCAGCAAACTCTGCAATATTGAGATCAGCAAAACCAAGCTACAGGCAGGCAGGCAGGCAGGCAGACAGACAGGCAGACAGACAGGCAGACAGACAGGCAGACAGACAGACAGGCAGACATGAGAAAACAACAAAAAAAGGTCATGTCTGTTCCACTTCTTTTCTAGGAAGTGGATGAAGGGAAACAAAGTGACTGTATGTCAAACTTAATGACCTCCTTTAACCTCCTCATTCATGATTTTCTGCCCAGTCAGCACTGCTTCTCACGAGGGGTCAGTTTGTGGTGGTGGTGTGCGTAAACCTGTATGTAAGTGTATTTCATTGTCATTGTTCATTCAATTAACATATTTTCTGCAAATCTGTCGCATTTGTGAACCTGAAAATGTCGCTAAACTAATAAGTTGCAAAGTTGATGTTTAGTTGTACTGGACCAAGTAAGGCAACTCCTGACAAGTTCAAAACAAGTTTCTCTTCAACTAGTTTTTTCTTAACTTGATTGTTTGATTCTACATCTGGTCCAGACACCAGAGAAAGGTATCTTGACAACACAGGCCAGGTTGCCATTCATTTGCTGTGGATATTCATGTTCCTAGAGGATGATTCTTCATGTATTATTGACTCCTTGAACTTCCTCTCATGCCATTACAAAAGCCAAAATGTTCATGTGTGGTATTGGACAGATTGCCTTGACATTTTCTGAGCTCATTCATGCTCATCAAAAGCTAAATCTTTTAGATTTTGGACATTCCATGAGCTTTCATCTAGTGCTCTTATCAGGACAAAATGTCAACTTTGTACAAATTATTGAAGAAATCTGATCATTTTGGAAAGACATCTGAACTCTATTATGCTCAATAGCATTGGGGATAACCCCTTTTGATTGTACTGTCAACATGACCTTTTAAAAGTACCGATCAAACAGGTGTGACCACTTCCATTAAAGTCTTATTCTTTATTTGTTTAACTGTATTATTCAAAGCAGAATAACTTTTTCCCGGGCTGTGAAGAAATTTGAATTGAATTATTACAGAATGTCTTTCATCAATCATTGATTGATTGTCCCTTTGATTATATTTTAACAGACTACGGTAAATGGTCTGTACTTGTATAGATAATTTCTAGTCTTCCAACCACTCAAAGCTCTATAACACTACATGACATCATTCACCCATTCACACACTGTAGGAACAGCTATGGGAGACATTTGGGGTCCGGGGATCGAACCGCCGATCCTCTGATTGAAGGATGACCCTGCTCCACCACAGCCACAGTCTCCCGTGTAGGCAGGCAGCTCCAAAGTTCCGTGACAAACACATTGCACACACATTACTCAGCATGGAGTCACCATAGTAATTAACCTGGAAAGATAAAATTATCCCTATCATCAGGGTATGACATGACAATATTCTAAACTTTATTATGTAGCTCAAACAGCTGATACTTTAAACTACAGGACTGGTGCTTCAAGTTCAGCTGTTACCACACACGCACGCACACACACACACACACACACACACACACACACACACACACACACACACACACACACACACACACACACACACACACACACACTGTAGTAAACACAGCGTGATCTGTTACTGGCTACTTCTCACACTCATTACCTCTGACTGTGCCCTGTCACATGCCCCTGTAACAAAGCCCTGTGATGTTGACATGGCTGATATTTAATACAGCGTTGAGCATCCCTGACTACTCAGCTGTGAACCAGAGTTCACAGGTCAAACACGTTCACTAGGTCTGAGCTGGATTAATGATGAGTTTTGATATCTTATGTATTATGTATTATATTGTGGTTGCAAATCACATCATCAGAAAACAACCTTACCTTTGAGAAGGCCTTTCCTCCTTTGAGTTCCTGGAGAGATAGAGAATAACAGTCTGTCAGAACACCATCTCCACAGTCATATCCATAAACATATACTGTCCTATTACATCATATGGAACCTGGAACAGGTGCTGTGGGACAAACCAGTTACTTTCATCATGCAGCGTGTAATCATTCCTGCATTATGGGTGGTGTTGGGGGAAATGGCACTGCCTTTAAATTATGACCAAGAGAAGCATGAGAGGTGGCTGCTGGGAATTGTAGTTTACCTTACGTACAGAGACCCGGCAGATGCAGGGGTCCAACACTCCAGTGATTGAACTGGCACTCATTTTACACACAAAAGAGAACTTCTTCCTCCATCGAACACAGTTCTGCTGCACCTCCTCCCTACACACACACACACACACACACACACACACACACACACACACACCAGATTAGACTAGACATTTATTTCTCACCCTACCTCAGTCTCTAATACTCACAAGTAAAATGTCCAAATGGTGTCCAAGGCAGAGAAATGAAAACAGAGCCAGACAAATTTTATTGACAGCTTGAGATATTTTATTTGGTGACAGGTAAGAGTGCCAACATAACGAGCAGGAAATGATGTCATCAAGCATCGCTTGGTCCTACACCTATGAAATTTTTTAACTAGACTTGCGCTATCACAATAAAAGACATGTTAACATGTCCGAGGATTTTAAAAAGAATGCCAATTGGTTTCTTTGTAATGAATTCAACACTTGACTTATTTCTTTACAGGGCTTGTATAAAGGCAGTACAGTAGTCCATGAATATGAAATATGAGTTTGCAGATAATTACTCCTTCTCCTCAGCATGGAGGAGGTTAGTTTATGGCATTTTGCCAGTTCCACTTGTTGTCTTCTTGCTTCTTCGCGGTACATTTAGTTTGTATGCCTTCTGGTGTTTAGGAGAATAATATAATGAACAGCACATAGATCTCCATCTGTGGAGGCTCGCGTTACGATGCCACACTCGAGTACAATCAAAGCTCAAGTGTGTGTTTGTGTGTCGGGTTAGAGAAACAGAGGTTGCTGTGTGAGTGGGCTTATCGCTAACAATATTAGCCTTGGTGATGTGTGTGCAAAGCGTGTATAGCCTAGTTAATTGCCTTAGCTTGCATCCATGAAACCTTATAACTATTACGTATCATCTGTGTAACACCTCTTCCTAACTGGATGCGATGCGAGCAGTGAATTCAATATCAGATTGTTTGAGTTTTTCCTGATGAAGATTTCCTAATCTGCCCACCTCCAACCTGTTGTCCAAATGGACTTTGACAGTAACTGACAGTTAATCAATATCGCTCTCTCTTACATGGAGAGCTACATCGCTTGGTGTTTATCAGAACAATTTTTTCCACACTCCATTTGCCAGAGTTTGCTCGTCTGTGTTCACACCAAAAGTAAAGCACCAAGCCGTATTCACTGTATCTAGCAAGCCACATGTACAGCCACAGCTGTATGAACCAAAATGGAACAGATATTGCTCTAATTTAATTGCAATAAACAAATTAAAATGATGCTGAAATACCTACATAATAATGCTGGATTTTGACTTCATAGTGGATTTGTATTCAATAAAATGATAAAACACATCTTTTATTACTAGATCCGACATAGTAAGATTACCTTTTACTCAGGCACTTAATCCGACATAAGACTGACGCGTTAACTTGGAATTACATTTACGTATGACATGCATGTCTGAAAGAAGCTTTACAAAACATAGAGGCTTCTTGTAACTCTTCTGCTCCTTGGGCAAGGCAGTGAACCTCAAAGCGTTCCATGAGATGTGAAGACTCCTTTAGCTGGAGAACTAAAGGCCTAAAAAGGGAGTGTGCTCCTCATCTCTTCATTTGTGGAATTTTGGAGGCAACAGAGGGAAATGAGGACTCATGGGATTGATCCAGTTTGTCCCTCCCTCAGTCTATCAGCAGGCCTTTCTCACTAAACTAATCAATACAGAGCAAAGGTCAGCTATAACAGCTGAGATCAGGGAACTAATACTAAAGCTGTGAATAAGGTTTAATAGCTTCCCTAGACTTTATTCTCACAACACACACAGGCTATCAGCGGGCTTGGCTTGTCCCGACTTGGCTGGTAAACTCTGATGTTATCTGTCCCTGCCCGGCTTGTGTCAGAGGAAGCTTTACGTGAGAATCGTCCAGCTCTCTAAAAGATCAGCTTAGACTTAGTCCGACATGCTTGTTTTTCTACCGCAGGAATAATTCTTGAAAATATTAAAACTGCAAAGCTTTATTCAGGCTGTCGGCTGCCTGGGAGGGGCAGACAGGTTCTGCCACTTCTTTTCTTACAGCCCAAGCTGCCTGCCTTCACAAACACACCATTGTACAAGTAGATACAAGCAATGCTTTCTCTCACAATGAAGCTATGCTCTTATAAGGCTAGGTCACCTCTTCCAAAGGACTGGCACAGTCTGACTTAGTGACCAATTCATTTCAGTGGTTATTTGGCTGATTTAAGAAATTACGGTAATCACCCAGAAAGAAAGTTGACAACAAAGATGTGTCTGGATTAGAGAGGGGAAGTCAGCTTTTTGAGACACAAAAACGGTGTTGTGAGTGGTGAGATGGGCTCAGCTAGGTTTGTGTGATCGGACTAATATATTTTTTTAGTGACGACTGGCTGAGTACATCGCCCGTTGTTTATTTTAGTCTCCTTATTGTTCCACACAGATTTGATGTTTTCTTCTCTTTAGTGGAATCTTAGTAACAGTCACACGCGTCATGTACTGTGTGTCATCTTTTATTCACTAAGTCTGTTCCTATTGCACTTCGGCGCATTTTGCTTTATATATACACTACATGTTCCACCTCAGACAAGCACAAAAACTTATTTTGCATTATTTCAACTATTTCTTTTTTGTTCTGGCGTTTTTATGCGCAAATTGAAAATGTACATAAAACAGGTGGATAGTTACACACTTAATGTCAGGCTGAATGAATGAAGTAAAAGGAGGCTACCACAATCTCCTGATATAAATCTCCTTTGAGATTCATGAAGCACAAGTGGTAATACTGCCATTGTCTGCATGGTTGGCTGTAATTGCTTTGTTTTAAGTCCCCGTCCCCTCAAGCTTCACTGTGTGAGAATAGTTTGGCATTAGAGGGCTGTAAACTAGCCAGACTGTAACTTCACCACAGCACCACCGTGGCACCACACAGCATCTACACTCATCTGCTTATATTCGAAGTGAATATTCACTTGTGTTGCCTGCATATCAATTTGTTTTCCAAGAACACTAAAATTCTGCTACAAATGTGTTTGGGTTAAAAACTCCCACTTGACAAAGACTGTCCTCCTATTGGTTACTCTCTGTCTTTTTTTCTGGTGAAGGAATCTCAGGAATGTGACAGAGTTGCAAATGAGTCTGATATACACACATTCATACAAGCAGACCCATGCAGACACACACACATTTACAGTTATAGACATTATATTTTTAATAATTTTTTAGAGAACCAGATAGTGCCTGTAATGTCTTTTGGTTGCTATGTGTGTGTTTGTGTGTGTATAGGTTCTTATGTAACAATGCACTGGCTTTAGTTAGCAGGTGTATGTCTAAGGTGGCAGTGGCTTCAACGTGGGATTGAGAGTGATGTATTGACTGATCCCAAATATGCCGGTCTGTAATCTTGTGAAAGTGAATGTGAAGCAAGTGCGAGTATGAAACGTACTTGTGTGAGCATGATGTAGAAGGCTGCCAGTTAATACTACAGAATTAGTAGAAGAGGGGTCAATCAGCAGGGAATTTTAATGTTGTACAGTATTACCTTGAAACAAAAGAGAATGTTTTTTAACATTAGGGAGGATTCATTTCAGCATTATAATATTATTATCAGGCCTCATTGTTTTAGGGGCAAGTCCACTAAGCCTTTGACATTTGAGGCAAATGTTTGAGGGCACAAAGGTCAAGAAGCAGCTGGTTTTGGGTGCATCCCTTTAACCAATGAAGAAGAGTATTGAGAAGCTTGTGAAACGCGCTGTGGCTCCAGCAACTGCAGCTGGAACATGGCGCAGCTGTAGCTGGTGTTGAACTATAGTCATAAACAGCCTTGCTGTGTGAGCGACTGTGGCTCAGTGGTAGAGCAGGGTTGTTGTTCAATCAGGTGATCGGTGGTTCAATCCCCGGCTCCGTTAGTGCATGTCGATTTGTGTCCCAAAATTGCTTATTTAAATATCATGACACAATTTCATTCAATCAACCAAAGATAACTTAGAAGACATTATACACCATCTGAAATCAGCCTCCTGGTCCTTGAATATTCTACGGACACACTTTTTCAAAAATATTTCACACTGCATGACCACTGATCTTTTACAAATTGTAAACACATCCCTTCTCTCAGGTGTCTTCCCACAAGCCCTAAAAACTGCAGTTATTATTAAATCACTCCTAAAGAAGGCTAGTCTAGACCCTGCAATAATGAAAATTATAGGCCAATATCAAACCTCCCACCTTTAAGTAAAATAATTGAAAAAGGGGTTTTTCAACAGCTGAACAACTTCTTAGCCGTAAATAACTGTTTTGATGTCTTCCAGTCCGGCTTTCGACAGCACCAAAGTACTGAAGCCATCTGAGGCAAATTTGTAATTTGTGATTTTGGGCTATACAAAAATAAATTGAATTGAATTGAATTGAAACTGCTCTTGTTAAGGTTTTCAACGACATCCACAAACAGTGACAGAATCTCAGTCTTAGTATTACTGGATCTCAGTGCTGCATTCGACACGGTCGACCATGACATACTACTAGACAGACTAAAAGTCTGGGTAGGACTCTCTGGCGCAGCACTTAACTGGTTTGAATCCTACTTGAAGGACCGAGAATACTTTGTGTCTGTAGCTAATTACACATCAGAGCTGACTACGGTGACATGTGGTGTTCCCCAAGGTTCAATACTGGGGCCTCTTCTGTTTAACATCTACATGCTTCCACTGGCTCAGATTATGGAAAACAACAAAGTGTGTTATCATAATTATGCAGACGACACACAAATCTACATAACTATATTACCAGGGGACTATAATCCCATACAAGGTCTGGGTAACATAACTATATCACCAGGGGACTATAATCCCATACGCTGGGTATAAGCTATAAGGGCTGGGTAAATGCATTGAACAAATCAACAACTGCATGTGCCAGAAGTTTCTTCAATTAATTAAAGATAAAACAGAAGTAATTGTTTTTGGTACCAAGGATGAACAATTGAAAGTCAGCACTCAGCTTCAATCACTGATGTTAAAAACCACAAACCAAGCCAGAAATCTAGGTGTAGTTATGGATTCAGACCTCAACCTGAACAGCCATATCAAGACAATTACAAAATCAGCCTACTATCACCTGAAGAATATAGCAAGGATTAGAGGACTTATGTCTCAACAGGATTTGGAAAAACTTGTCCACGCACTTATCTTCAGTAGACTCGACTACTGTAACAGTGTGTTTACAGGTCTCTGTAAAAAGTCAATCAGAAAGCTGCAGCTGATTCAGAACGCTGCAGCTCGAGTCCTCACTAAGACCAAGAAAGTGACAAAGAATTGACTTTAAAATCCTGCTGATGGTTTATAAAGCACTGAATGGTTTAGGGCCTAAATACATTTCTGATCTGCCGCTACCTTATGAACTATCCTGACCCCTGAGGTTGTCTGGGACTGGTCTACTTTCTTTTCCAAGAGTCAGAACTAAAAGTGGAGAAGCAGCTTTCAGTTTTTCTGCTCCACATATCTGGAAGTCCCTGAAAGCCACAGGTCTGCTGAGATCCTCAGAGACCCTCAGAGACCCTCAGTTCCTTTAAATCCAGATTGAAGACTTTTTTGTTTGCTGTTGCCTTTAATTGAACCAGATTCCAGGATATGAATACATTTCTGCATTTCACTACTGTATTTTATTTCTTAAACTGCACTGCAACTTTATTCTATTTTTTATCTTTTTAATGTTTTACTGACTGTTTTTAATGTTTAAATGAATGTTCTTAATTGTTTTTAAATGTTCTTTTCTTTTGCATTATGTTTTGATGCTTTTAATGGTTTTATGTGAAGCACTTTGAATTGCCTTGTTGTTGAAATGTGCGATACAAATAAACTTGCCTTGCCTTGCATGGTAGCCCCTGTCATCAGTGTATGAATGGGTGTGAATGGGTGAATGATGTCATATAGTGTTAAAGCGCTTTGAGTGGTCGGAAGACTAGAAAAGAGATATACAAGTACTTACAATTTACCTTGTTGTGGTTCATTCCAGGCTCAAGATTGAACCCACCACTGGTTATGTGTGCAGTGTTGGTCCTTGCATGAAGTATAATTAATTTGCCATTGTTCACGTTGTATAATGAACAAGGTCCGTTTAGGGGTATTCCCTAATCTCATTGGTCTACTTTTGTTAATGCAAATGTTTTCTGCTACGTGTGAGTTCGTTGTTCGATAGCCGGTGCTGCCTAAACGCGGTTAATGCTTGGCCTGTGTTATTGTTGCATTGAATGAAAATGTGCAATGAAATTATATCAGCTTGTTCTATTGTCCAACTTTAATCATGAAAATTGAGTCAATGAAGTCGAGAGCCGGAAACAGAGACAGCTCGCCTTCAAAGTAAAGGTTGCGCGTTTTCACGTGTTTGCTCCAGCGCTCAATTTAAATAAAAAAAATAAATAAATAAACAAATATCCTAAATAATGAAAATAATAATTATCGTAATATATAAATGTCATATAGTCATTTTTCTGCCACTTTTCCACAACTGATTGTGAATAAACTGCCAATGGGCGCGAACACTGGAATTATCTGTATATAATTCATTATATTATCAATTTATTTATTTAATTAAGCCTTCTTAAACTATTTGTATGAATGTTTCAGGCTATAGTATTGAGATGTGTGATGAGTCTGACTGTAGAAAGAGTTCATTTGCATTGAACATTTACATTTGACTTTATTGCTGGCTCTGTTGTCGTGACAATAATGCCAATAAGCTATCCAACGTACAATCCTTCAAGTTTATTTACTGTTCGCACTTTATACTGTTCTACATTGAATAAAATCAATTAATAAATAATAATCCTTTTGCTGGATTATCCTCTGGCCTGTACTTTACTTAAATTTATTTTTATTTTTTTTACCTGTGTCTGCTGCCCTTTGGCATCATGGTAACATTGATTTCAGGCCAGCCAATCAGCTCCTTCCCATCTTTAAACTTGATTTCAGACTCTTTTGTCATCTATTATAAAGTAGTGCTAATCATTATTATTGCAGCTTCCTTGTTAAATAACCTTTGACTGATTCAGTGTAGGCTACACAGAGAAACTGCACACATGAAAAGCAAAATTAAGTTGTGCAATAACTTTCTGAGAGAAAAATAAAATCTGCTGGTTATCGACTTCAGTATTTGTCAACAAGGAGCACAGGGAAATGTAGGTGTTCACCATGTCTTCAACATGAGCTTGAGTCTTCAAAGGGTTCTTGTGCTGCGACCTGCTTTGTTTCTGTGCCAAAGACGCTGTGTTGTGCAAAAGACCATTGGCATTGGCCTCCCACAGCATGAAGACCCTGAAAAGACATGGTCAGGACACTCTTAGACCACCTCCAGTTCGCCGACCAGCTCAACTGGGACGCAATCATCTACCTGCTAAACCGATTTTACGCCCACATGACCAAGCTGACAAGCACTGAGGGTCATGTTTTTTTTACTTATCTAGTGTTTTGAATACTATCCGGCCAGCTCTACTGGGCGAGACTCTGACAGGGATGCAGGTGGATACCCCCTTCGTCAACTACCTGACTGGCAGACCACAGTGCGTTCGCTTGCAGCACTGTGTGTCGAACAGTGGCTCGCAGGGGACGGTCCTGTCTAGCTTTTTCTTTACCCGCTACAGCATGGACTTGAACTATCCAACTGTCATCCTGCCATCTTGAGAAGTGTTCTGATGACTGCTATAGTTGGATGTATCAGCAAAGGGGAGGTGACTGAGTACAGGGCTGTGGTGGGTAACTTTCTGCCATAGAGTAAGCAGAACCATCTGCCGCTCAACATGACAAAGACTGAGGATCTGATTGTAGATCTGAGAAGGGCCAAGGCACCAGTGACCCCTGTTTCCATCAAGGGGCTCAGCATGGACATTGTGGACCACAAGTACTTGGGAGTATACATTGTGGGGCGACTGTGGTTGGGCTCAAGACAATAAGGTACATCCTTGGAGTCTGATAAGTATGCACCCTATCCCCTTGTCAGTATTTCATGTTGATGAATGTTATGCCCACCGCTGGCACCTTCCCATCTGTATAACCTATTTAACGTATACTTGCATATGCTAAGTAGGATGTGTGGTTGCCTCATCCATGATTGTTTCCCAGATGCCCATCTCACTTCCTGGTTGGTTCCTGAAGGAGCCGGATACGAGCAGCAGCAAGACCAGTCCTCCAATCAGGAAGCAAAATCAAAGAACAATATGTTAAATAGCTGGCCAAATTGTCATGGCAGCTGTGATTTCCATTGAGCAGCTCGCTACTATGATTGTGTACTAATCTTCTGGTTGTATTAATTTATTTATTTTAAACAGCGCCACGACCCTTTCTTTTCCATTGTAGTTCACCTCCTTGTTTGTGTTTTGTTACAATCTAAGTTCCTTGTTCATTCTGTACACATGATAGTTAGATGATTTATGGTAGTCATAACTTTTTCATCATGCCTACTACTCTCATTATAGGAATAATTTCTGTCATATGCATTGAATGTGTTGTAACTCTGTTATTTTGTTCATTCTGTACACATGGCATCTATTGTACTTATGTCCATCCTGATAGAGGATCCTCCTCTGTTGCTCTCCTGAAGGTTTCTTCCCTCTATCTCCCCTTAAAGGGTTTTTTGGGGGAAAATTTGTAATTTGTGATTTTGGGCGATGCAAAATTAATTTAATTTAATTTAATTTAAATTGTTAATAAAATAACTTTGACTTTCAACGTGGCATTTTCCCCATAAATGTGGCTATTGTGACTCTATGGATCATGTTAAAGTTTCACTCACCACCTCTGTTGTGGAGATTCAAGGATACAATGACTCATGCAAAACAATGTATATCAGGGCATTAATACCTTTCTGAAGAAACATTTAAAAAATAATTGGTTAAGAGCCATGGTAGCAGCTCTGTGACTTTGGCAAAGCAATGCTCAAACATCATGATAACATGCTCACAATGACAATGCATTTGATCCAATATATATACGCACTGTGTTAAGTTCCTTCCTCCACCTGGCTGTGAAAGTTGACTTCTGTTATTACTGATAGTAAATATGGTGATGTTTTGACAAAGACAAATTTTAGGGAAGATGTCTAGGTTTAAGCATATCATGACATTTGTGATTGTAACCATATAGTATATTTTGTAGGATATTTCAAGTCTGATTTTTCCAAAAGTATAAATACACCCGACACTCAGTAGTGAAAGCAGAAAAGGACATTTACAGTCAAAGACAGGAGACTCTAAGCAGGCCAGCAGATCCGACTGGTTACACTTCCCTTTTCTAGAGCAATACTGCAACTAGAAACAGCTTCTGGAATGCTCTTCAGTTCTCCTCAATGCAAAAGCCAAACCACTGTTCAGAGCTGCCCACCAGAGCTTAACCCAATAAACTCAAATTATATTAAAAGACAGATGTTATCATTTAAAAAAATTCAAAACTCAAATATCCTGCTACAATCCATATTTGTTGGCATTCAGCCTTTCAAAAATAAAATGTTCACTTCCACACAAAGGAAGGCTTGCACCTGTATTAACAGAAATTCTAAACTTGCTTTGAATGTAAACAAAATGATAATAAGACCCAGTGACTCGGTCCACTTTGTTGGTTTCCATTTACAGAGCTGGAGTGTGTATGAACACGGGATCTTTTATCATGACTCACACTGAACGGACAGCAAGCGGACCATGACCAGATGTTCACTGAATCTGACAAGAAGTGTACTGGATTAGAATCACAGACTCCATATTTAAACACGCCTTTAGCCTCCGTCTTATAATGATACAAAAATTAAATGACGGACAATGAGAAAGTCCAACGCAACCACTGCTGCCCACCAGAGCTGGTTAAAGTATAGGACACGGTACAGAACAGCAACGGCAGATGGGCAATCAAACCATGTTGCAGCAAAAACATCAGCTGAAGTCAATGTCGGTGGAAACCTAGTGAATGGCTATGCCTGTCACATTACCAAGTTTGTTAGCCGATATGACTCAGAAATGATTGCAATAAATACTATTGTCATTTTAAGCCACTGATAGAATGATAAGATAATTACATAGGAATGCAAGTAGACCCTGTCAAAGATCAATGAACTTGTATTTCCTAAGAATAATCAGACATTGGAAGAAAATGTCAAAAAACATAAAAATATCATACGCAAAACATCAATTAAATATAAAACAATAATAAATAAAATGGTTTATCGGGCTCCATCAACAACAATTGCACTTAACTAAACATTAAACACAGAGGTGTTGTTCTGAGTTTGTACTCTCATGGTTGAATGCACTTATTGTAAGTCGCTTTGGATAAAAGCATCAACTAAATGAAATGTAATGTAATGTAAAGTGACCACAGTTCAGCTTCCTTTTTCTCCTGCCACTCTATGGGTACATCCCTAATCTCTTAAAACCACATCCACCCGACGGCCCCACAAGAGGGTTCGAGGGGTACCCCTCGGTAAACTTTGGGGTACACTTCGGGTTACCCCGTGGGAGACATCAAGAACGAATATAATGATGTTGCATATCAGATTAACAAGCAAAGCCCGGGTTACAAGATCATGTAAGTCATTTGTACATGCTCCAAACACAACTAAATAAGACCAACCAAATGCATAACCAGTGACTGGACTCGCTCGCTATATGCCGCCCTTGCGCGAGTTAGCTTTATACTACATAGACTTGCGACAACGCAAACGAAAGCAAATAAGTCAGGAATTCCGCACATACCGCTCAAATCCCTATAAACCACAGCCTCAGCGAGCTATGAGCCAACGAACACCAGCCTCAGACAATTTTGAAACAGCGAGATAAGATAAATAGCTCATACCTTGACGATGAAACACTGTAGAAAGCTATGTATTCCGCTTGTCTCACACTGAAATAGGTCCGTAAAAGTCCTCTGCTGAAAAACAAACGTTCCAGGGGGCTCTGTGACTGAGAATTTACATATGGGGGATGGTAAACAACTGGCCAATAGCAGCGATCAAATTACAATAGCCTTCGCCTGACTGACTCTTATTGGCTAACAGTGCTGTCAATCTCATTTTGGCCGGTTTAGCTGAATGCTATAGGCTCTAACAGTTAGAAGGAGGTCCCACTCAGCCCTGTTGCTCATTCAAGGCCTGATATTTGGGCTGTGGAACTTATAGCTCTCTGGTTTTGAGAAAAGAAATATGTTTTTTATGGGGATTTCAGAGCAAAAAACATTATTTTGGCTTGGCATTGTGTATGTTACTGCTGTATATGGATGTATTGAACATCATTAGTAATATACAAATGAAATATATAGTTTGGTACATGAGAAAATTCAAATTGCACTTATGTCAATTCATCATTTTCAGAGACCTCGTCTGAACTGCCTGTACTAAGAACTCTCTGATCTTTTTCTGCTTCACTTTATCAAAGTCAAACTTTGCAGAGAGAGTGTTCACATATTGTGCTATGATTTGGAGGAGGTTTACACCTGCAACTGCATTATTCCAGGGATGATCCTCCTGAAAGTGCTTTTATTTTTTTAGGCAAACCTGAAATATTTTCATTTTTTCTGTGTTCCATCTTTATTTACCCTATGTGTAAATGTCAGTATATATGTTACTGGTTAAAAAAACAGTAACATATATACTGACATTTACACATCCAGACATATATCACAGTTATTACCTTTATAATAACACCAGAATTATTCAAATAGACCTAGTGGTTGCAGAGATATACTCTTTTTAGTATGGGCATGCTTTTTTTCATGTGGAGGCCTCAAAAATAGGTTTGTTTTTAAAAGGTTGTTGTTTCCTCGCTCGAACCGGAAGTTGTTCTGCGCCGCAATATTGACAGCCGTCCCAAAGCTCTCAAATTTCTGCTCTGAGGAGCAGGAGGCACGAGAGCAGGTTTCCAGGAAGTGTTTTAATGCTCAACACGCCCCCTAATGGTTCATCAGTTATCTGATTGGTCGGACTGATTGCTGGGGTTTCATACCAGAGTGAAGAGGATCACAGATTAAACTCATGTTATATATTTGATTTGTTTACTGATTCACCATCTAGTTAAAATATATGTTCATTGTAGGTCTGAACAACAAAAGGACCTCAAACTAATTTCTTCATTTATTAGAAATGTCTTTTCTTGATCTTTTAATTCCCTCAATAACTTTCATTATGGATATAATTAAAATCAGAGAGAGTAAACACTTTTTACATAATTCATCATTATTTCCATTCAGTCACGTGAGGCTGATCATTCTTGAGTGTCGGGTTTTATGAGTTATATCATTTAAGTTTAACCTCAAACATTGAACCTAATAAATTAATTCCAGTGTTGAAGAGAAACCATAATCATATTCTGGGTTATTTTATAATGACGTCACAATCAGAATTGCAAAACATACAGACGCAAATAATTCATAAATAAGACAAACGCATTCCGCCGGTAGAAATCAGCCCTGCGCGTATAAGCAGGACACAGAACACAGTATAAATACCACACACCATGTATGAATCCTCAATGCAGTTTGTTAAACAGGTAACCGGCTACAGAGAGAAAACATCTCCACTCTGACAGTGATGATAACTGTGTCTTTATTATTAGTAGTAGTAGTAGTAGTAGTAGTAGTTTAACACCATTAAATCAACTGAAAACATTATACGATCATTTTTATTAATATTCTAAGTGGATTTTTATTGGAATGTGAGCTAAAAACTGTCTGTTACACTGATCATATGTTCAGACGAAAACTCCATCAAAAGTCTCTCCAGCTGTTACGACCGACTGACAGCTGATCCAGCTGTGGTCAGCTGATCCTCCGTCATCAGAAACAGACGTCGCTTCACGTGACGCTGCAGAGGAAAGGATGTCTCATTTCTCTTAAAACATATTTCCTTGTTTCCTCTCTCCTCGCATAGTTTCCTTGCGTTTCTCCATGCATTGCTGGTGGGAGGGACTAAGACGCAAGGAAAAGACACAAGTGAGGGACACAGGGATGCAGTCAAGAGACTTGGGACGCACCCTATCGCTCACTCACCTCATCAGCTCATTCAGTGCATTGTTAGTCACACCCAACCCGTCAGCTCAATCACTCTCACCTGTCCACTCTGCTGCACCTACTCCCTTTAGTACTTAAACCCCAGTCTCACACACACACTCACGGCCAGATCGTTCTCCGCATTATGACAGACTTTCCTGCGTTTACCCGCCAACTGTTTTCCCGTTGCCGACCCTGCCTGTTCGGACTTCTTCGCTTTGCCTCTGCCTCGGTAAACGGCTCAGCCTTCTGTCCCCGACCACGAGAATAGCCTCTGCTTCCTCTGGTTTCTGTCTGCCTTCTCGTGGATTTATCCACATGAGCTGATCACAGACTGTTTGCCTATTGTGTCTTCTGCCTGGAATAAAGCATCGCTCAACTATTCTGTTTGTCCGTCGTACTGCTTCTGGGTCCTTACCACACCCATTACAAGAGGTAAAGAAAGAGTCATGCATTCCTTAACAGCCAACATAATGTCAATCCAGTTTATCAAGATTAAGACCTTTTGTTAAAGAACAAAGAAACAACATATTGGCAATAAATTTGATATAAGTAACAACCTCTCTCACTCAGCTTGAACCCCAAAATGTTCCCCCACTGGAGCTTTGGATTGTGGCTTAGAAACCAAGTCCATTTGGACTCATTCTTCCATACTTTCTGGTTAGTCAGGAAAAACACCTATGAGCCTCGACGTTAGTGTCACTTCACCTGGTTCACTGTCGCCGTGTGTGTCCACTGTGAAGAGCAGATGAAGGGACAGAAACAGCCCGACTAGAAATAACAGAAAAATGTGTGTCAACTTAGTTTTCATGCTTATTCAGCTTAGATGCTGTTAAAAAAAAAAGTTAAAATTAGTATATTATTACAGGCCCATTTAACACATAAAATGTATGTTCCTGTGAAGAAAGTTTCCTTTTACTGGGACTTCAGTCTAATCTGTTGTCTACATTAATGAATATAAGAGGGCACTCTGTGCACTTTGCCATGATAATATGTTCCATATACTTCCACTTTGTAATTAACTTAAGTGACGGACCCTTATGTAATAAGCATATTACCCAAAAGCATTTTCAAAGGCACTCTTTATTAACTCACCCATCAGTATTCCCATGAACCCTGTTGAAAGAAACTCTTCCCTATTACAGAGCCAGCAATAAAAGCTGCACCTCCTCCAGCATGTGCTGAGTGTGGTCTGTTACTGCCCTTGCAGTGTATGAAAATAAAATATGCAGTGAGATGTAAGATATAGATCAACAGTCAAATAGGATAAAGAATGTCAATTCTCTTTCATACTGGCAATCTAGACACTGTACTAAATGTAGGTCACATCAGTACCTTTGCTTGCAGAAAGGAAGAAAAGACCGAAGAACCTTGCAGGCTTTAGAGAAAGTATACTGTGAAGGATCATATTGATATAATCGGTCACTTGTTGTGTGCTCTCAGCTGTTTGTCCATTGTGTAATAGTGCTTGATGTCGTAGGTAACGCCTGTGTTCTATTTAATTAGGTATGGGAGAGGTTGCTGCTCTCAATTCCTCTCTGACTTTGCTGTTAGTAGAAGATGGAGAGTATCATGACTTTCGGGATACCAGTCTCAATACACACATTTTATTCTGGACGGAGTTAATTAAAGACAGAATATGATGTGGAGGAATTGGACAAATACCAGTGAGCCCTAATGAACAACACAAGGTAATGGGGAAAGGAGGGATTCAATAAATACCTTACATGTAACCATAACAAGTTCTGAAAGAAGTAATTTATCTCAGTCTGGAGATTATTATGAACTACAAACAGCAAGGGTGACAGAATATGATAAACTAGGTCTGAAAACGTTGGAACATAACGAACATAAATCACAAGATATGGAAAAATTATTTTGAGACAGAAAAAAAAAACAATTGCTGCTATGAACAGTTTACCATGATGGTTATGTCTCTTTAACAGCCGTAGCCTGGATGCAAACTTCCAAAACATCCAACAAATACAGTCCAAAAGTCACTTCAGGAGTGGAAGCAATGTCAAACTGAAGATGGAAACGGAGTGCTTGTATACAAAACATGCTGCTCATTTTTTTTTTTTAAAAGAGAGAGAGAGAGAGAGAGAGAGAGAGAGAGAGAGAGAGAGAGAGAGAGAGAGAGAGAGAGAGAGAGAACCCTGGTTTTAAACTAAAAAGTAGTAGTGTGGATGTAGCCTGAGAGTGAGTCTTTTATTGTAGATTTAAGTCAAGTAAAGTCAGTTTATTCATATTGCATATTAACATCAAATGGTCACCCAAAGTGCTTTCCAGAAGAGGATTAGGATCTGCCTTAATACAGTTATACACAAATTAAAAACATAACTGGTTAAAAAAAAGGCAATAAAACATAATGGAATACAATAAGATAATAAAAGAGAAGTAAAAATTAAATAAGAAGTGAGGAGAGATTCAATACAACCAACAGCAGATTAAAAACCAGTACGAGGATGTTGGTTAGAAGTTAATAGGGGCTGACAGAAGCCATGAGGCCGCCTCAGACTGAACTAAAAGCAAGTGAAGAAAGTGGGTATTTTAATTTGGAGTAATAGGCAATGGTGGGACAGGACTTAATGTGGGAGGTTAGGCTGTTCCAGAGCCTGGAAACGGCAACAGAAAAAGCCTTTATGCTTTTGTTCCTTTACAATTTCTGTATGGACTTCATAATAGTTGTGCAGAACAAAATAAGCATTGACAAGAAAAGAAAAGTCCTCCGTTTTGTGTCCATTGCCCCCCTCAAAGCCGCAAACCGGGACTTAAAACGTCTGCTCCGTAGGGCTGATAACGCCGCTGGACACGCCGCTCGCTAACATCTCCAATAACAGCTGCTTCCTCCTCATGTCGGTGGTAGTAGAATTATAAAATGCTGAATTTAACTGCACAACAGCTGCTAGCATGGACAACAAGGCCAGTAATGCTTGTAATCCGTTATCCATGTTGAAACGAATAACCAGGAAGACCGTTTGTTTTCTTCCGGGAAAGGGTCATGTGATAGGGGCGTGACGAATCAGGAAAGGACACGTCGTGACTACGAAGACCCAATCAAGTAGCGAACGCGAGTGTCTACGTCATTGTTTACAAACTTATACGGTTCGGCCTGTCCACACTAGGAGTTAACCCCAGAGTTTTCAAACATACCCAGGCTTCGGTAGCGATTCTAAACTCCTTCGTTTTCAGTGCTCTAAAACTCCTGAGTGAAAACATAGCAAAAGATATGCGTTTTTAAATGTAACCGTAGTAGTGTGGATGTAGCCTAAGTTCATTCTTCGAGCCACTAACTGGACACATTTCATTGAAACGTAAAGGAAAGTTAGGTAACTATCTGCCTAAAATATCTGGTGTCACTGTAACTGAGTTATTTGCATGAGTCCAGTGTGCTGCCTGTTCAGTTAAGCACTGACCACAGACCTGGTTATTTCCTGACCAGTGTCCAGGTCCAAAACTAAAGGTGACAGGGCTTAATTAATTCAAGAAATGTTCCCATTTCATCCTTATCTGTTATTTATTCTGTATGCCTTATCCTCAGCTGAGTGTATTTTTAACATTTCAATTCATCGTTCTATCTTTCAATTACTTATTTCTCCCCTTTCTTTGCAGAGTGTTGTTATAAATAAGGATTACTATTAAAAGGAAAGTACCAGTGTTCTTGCATGTTTTGTCAAGTTTACTACATGTCACAAAGACTTTACATTATTGTTAAACATATTTCCCAGACAGCCTGGTTTCCATTAATTTCCTTAGAATATGGAAATGTGCCTTTTTAGGGTAATGCTTTCTTTTCATGGGTGAGATCAATATCACTCTCATTTCTATGCAGAGTTGGAGCCTAGCGCAGCATACAGACTGGAAGCAGGGGGAAGCACTTAGCTTACCTACACCACTAATTATTAATTAACACTACATGTCTCTTTGATTTATTCAACCAGAATAGTAAAAAAGACCATTTGTGGTTTTAGAAAGCGTTACCTTCTTGTCTATTTCTAGGCAAACAACAGCCATGTTTCCTGGAGTCTTGCCGTCACAGTGAGGTCCCGCTGAGCTTGTACTAAGACCAGGACCTGTGCTCACAGACCTTATCAGGCAACCCAGTCTGTGGCTGGAGACCCTTCACGGAAGTACTGGGCAGTTCAAACTGTTGTTTGTGAAGAAATACTTCCACAATGCTCCCCCTGAAGCCACAAACATGTAATTTTAAAGAAATACAATGTGTTTATTTGCAAGCTTTAGAGATATTGGTAAGTGTAATTGTTAGTTTTGGAGAGAGCCGGTCAAGCTTTTTTCCCCTTCTTCCAGTGTTTATGCTAAACTAGGCGAACCACATCCTTGACTTCAGCTCCAGACACACATGAGATTGAGATTGACTTTATCTGAGTTACAGAAAGAAAGCAAGTAAGCACAGTTTCTTAAATGTTGAGCTTTTCTTTAACCATCAACAAAGTTCAGTTATTATTGGGTGGTAATTTGCATACATTTCTTTCTCAGGTAAAAAAAAACCTTAGTCCCCGCTACCTGGTTTCCTAACCATACAGAAAAGAATGAAAACCAGGGGAGAAAAAAATAAGACTGGACATTATGGTATGCTCTAAATGGGTTAAAACATACAAATGTGGGTTGGTCCTTAAAGGCTTGTGTATTATTTATTGAATCTGGAGACCTGTCATGACACTACCCTGCAGCTTATTCATATTGAGCCACAACTGTAATTAGAGTGAGTCTTACTGAAGGCATGCCAGCGCAAACAGAATTACATATTTAAAAATTAGTTATAAAAATACAACAGCAGCCTGTTTCTAGAAACATTGTCCAAGTTATTGAGATAATCAAAAGACCTCGTAGTGAACCACTTTTATTAGAACTACTTTCTTACAAAGACATAGTCCCTATTTTCTTTTGTAGTTTTAGTGAACAGAAGAGTCCATTAGTCAACTACTTGGTTGTTTAGATCCTAGTTGACTTAGATTTCTTTAATCAATTAGTTGTTTTTTTATGCTTTTTTTCATGCTGAATGACTTAATTCCACTCGACAACCTCAGGTCTGAAAAGTGAAGCCAATGCTGAAGAGCCTCAAACTCTTTCTGATGGCCATTGCAAAAATAAGTGTATGACTCTATTAGCTCCACTATTAGCTCCACCCTCTTTGGTTGCAAAAAGCCAAGATGGCGACAACAGAAAGAACAAGATGGCGACTACACAAAATCAACATGGCAACTGCCAAAAACCAACATGGTGACTGCCAAAAACCAACATGGTCACTACCAAAAACCAACATGGTGACTACCAAAAACCAACATGGCGACTACCAAAAAAACAGGATGGCGACGAGTGTTAATCGACTAAGAATTTCTTTGTTCGAAGACAACCCGAGTGAACAGACCCTCCAGAGGTCTAGATTAAAGAGAAGCTGGCCAATTTGAATCCCAGCAGCAGAGTGAATGCTTTTTGCTCCCTCAAGGAGCCCTTGGGCAAATGACTTAACCTCAACATAGTCCCACAGAGAGGCTGTGACAAGACCGTGGGCAGCTCCTAATGTGAATGTACGCCAGGGTGGAGCTGAGAAACAGCACAAAGGAAAAACATGAGGGGGAAATAACATAAACTGGTAAACTAAAGGTTGAACTGCAAGACATGCAGTTTCATACCAGTTTTACAACTGTACCACCCCTTATCTAAGGTGGAAAACTAACAACAGAGGTCATATATCCACTCCCTTCATAATCTAGAACTGCTCTATTTGTAGAAAACAGCATCAACTATTGAAATTGGGAAAAAAATGCATTTAAATCTGTGGAGGACAGGTCAGTTAGTGTTCCATTTGAAGTAGATTAACCTCAAGAGTTGATAGCATGCAATAGAGGTTTCAGCAGGTCATAACAAGGAAGTGACAAGTTGTTCTAAATACCTGGATGACAAAATGGCAAAGTCCCCACCATCAATCAGCCGGATCTTGCAGAAAAGCACTCCATTGACGAAAGGCACTGCTGTAAGCTCCTCCAATGTAAAGTGCACTTGAAACTTGAACTTCTTCTTTTTCATCAAAAAAGACATCGTTCCCAGCTGCTCATGGTATGATGACCACCAATGAATGACAACTGAAAATAAATGATATCTGTATATATACTGTATGTGGATTTAAAGTGGAGGCTGAAAATCCTGCTTCGCTTCAAGGTCAGTCATCTCTGAAGAATTGTTTAGACCTGGAATTGAAAAAAAAAGATATACTTGTTAAAGTTATAGGTACAACATGATGAACTCGGTTTCATTTGCAACTGCGTGGTAAGTGTTTTGCAGCAATGACAGCTGAGATCACGTGGTCCGTTTATTTCTCCCTCCCATGCAGAAGCAGCTCCCTGTTGTTGCAGTCATCTGGTGTTCTGATAGTTCAGACCTGTCTCTGCGGAGAGCTGCCACGCGGCCACGGGGCCACGGGGCGGCTCTCCGCAGCCGCTCGCGTTTAAAGTGAAACAGCGAACCTTACCGTCCCGTCGGCCGAGGCTGCTCACCGGAACCTCCCGGGAGTCTTTGTCGTTGTCTCGGGGTCAGTGCATCTGCACCAACTCTTCCCTCTCCAGCACAGAGTTCATAAGAATCAGTCGGATCGGCTCCGTGAACGTCTCACGCCTCCCGGGGCCAGTTAGGGACCGTCCACAAAGTCTGAGCAGAGGTGTGTCAGGAAAAGAAACACCGATATGGAAATCAAATATAGAGAGTATGTCACGTTTCTAACCGGTTCGCCTCACTCGGCGAGACACCCGCTGAGGAACCGACTCTGGTTATAGGTAGCTCCATAGTCAGAAACGTGAAGATAGCGAAGCCAGGGACCACAGTCACATGCATTCCGGGGGCCAGAGCGGGCGACGTTGAATCCTATTTAAAACTGCTTTCTGGGGAAAACCTGATCTGATTAGGAGAGACGGCATTCATCCCACGTTGGATGGAGCGGACAGAAGACAGGAGGACAGAAGACAGGAGGACAGAAGACAGGTGGACAGTGGACAGAAGACAGGAGGACAGAAGACAGGAGGACAGAGAACAGAAGACAGGAGGACAGAAGACAGGTGGACAGAAGACAGGAGGACAGAAGACAGGTGGACAGTGAACAGGTGGACAGAAGACAGGAGGACAGAAGACAGGAGGACAGAGAACAGAAGACAGGAGGACAGAAGACAGGAGGACAGAGAACAGAAGACAGGTGGACAGAAGACAGGTGGACAGAGAACAGGAGGACAGAAGACAGGAGGACAGAAGACAGGAGGACAGAAGACAGGTGGACAGAAGACAGGAGGACAGAAGACAGGAGGACAGAGAACAGAAGACAGGAGGACAGAAGACAGGAGGACAGAAGACAGGAGGACAGAAGACAGGTGGACAGTGAACAGGTGGACAGAAGACAGGAGGACAGAGAACAGAAGACAGGAGGACAGAAGACAGGAGGGACAGACGATAGGAGGACAGAGAACAGAAGACAGAGAACAGGAGGACAGAGAACAGGAGGACAGAAGACAGGAGGACAGAAGTCAGGAGGACAGAGAACAGAGAACAGGAGGACAGAAGACAGGAGGGCAGAGAACAGGAGGACAGAAGACAGGAGGACAGAAGTCAGGAGGACAGAGAACAGGAGGACAGAAGACAGGAGGACAGAAGACAGGAGGACAGAAGACAGGAGGGCAGAAGACAGGTGGACAGAGAACAGGAGAACAGAAGTCAGGAGGACAGACGATAGGAGGACAGAGAACAGAAGACAGAGAACAGGAGGACAGAAGACAGGAGGACAGAAGACAGAAGGACAGAGAACAGGAGGACAGAAGACAGGAGGACAGAAGACAGGAGGACAGAGAGCAGGAGGACAGAAGACAGGAGGGCAGAGAACAGGAGGACAGAGAACAGGAGAACAGAAGACAGGAGGACAGAAGACAGGAGGGCAGAAGACAGGTGGACAGAGAACAGGAGAACAGAAGACAGGAGGACAGAAGACAGGAGGGCAGAAGACAGGTGGACAGAGAACAGGAGAACAGAAGACAGGAGGACAGAAGACAGGAGGACAGAAGTCAGGAGGACAGACGATAGGAGGACAGAGAACAGGAGGACAGAAGACAGGAGGACAGAGAACAGGAGGACAGGAGGACAACGAACAGGAGGGCAGAAGACAGGTGGACAGAAGACAGGAGGACAGAGAACAGAAGACAGGAGGACAGAAGACAGGAGGACAGAAGACAGGAGGACAGAAGACAGAAGACAGGAGGACAGAAGACAGGAGGACAGAAGTCAGGAGGACAGACGATAGGAGGACAGAGAACAGAAGACAGGAGGACAGAAGACAGGAGGACAGAAGTCAGGAGGACAGACGATAGGAGGACAGAAGACAGGAGGACAGAGAGCAGCAGGGCAGAAGACAGGAGGACAGAAGACAGGAGGACAGAGAACAGGAGGACAGAAGACAGGAGGACAGAGAACAGGAGGACAGAAGACAGGTGGACAGAGAACAGGAGGACAGAAGTGAGGAGGACAGACGATAGGAGGACAGAGAACAGAAGACAGAGGACAGAAGACAGGAGGACAGAAGTCAGGAGGACAGAGAACAGGAGGACAGAAGTCAGGAGGACAGACGATAGGAGGACAGAAGACAGGAGGACAGAGAGCAGCAGGGCAGAAGACAGGAGGACAGAAGACAGGAGGACAGAGAACAGGAGGACAGAAGACAGGAGGACAGAAGACAGGAGGACAGAAGACAGGAGGACAGAGAACAGGAGGACAGAAGACAGGAGGACAGAGAACAGGAGGATAGAGAACAGGAGGACAGAAGTCAGGAGGACAGAAGACAGGAGGACAGAGGACAGAAGACAGGAGGACAGAGAGCAGGAGGACAGAAGACAGGAGGACAGAGGACGAAGACAGAAGACAGGAGGACAGAGAGCAGGAGGCAGAAGACAGGAGGACAGAAGACAGGAGGGCAGAAGACAGGAGGACAGAGAACAGAAGACAGGAGGATAGAGGACAGGAGACAGGAGGACAGAAGTCAGGAGGACAGAAGACAGGAGGGCAGAGACAGGAGGACAGAGAGCAGGAGACAAAAAAGCAGGAGGACAGAAGTCAGGAGGACAGAAGACAGGAGGACAGAGAGCAGGAGGACAGAGAGCAGGAGGACAGAAGACAGGAGGACAGAAGACAGGAGGACAGAGAACAGGAGGACAGAAGACAGGAGGACAGAGAACAGAAGACAGGAGGACAGAGAACAGGAGGACAGAGAACAGGAGGACAAGAAGACAGGAGGACAGAGAACAGGAGGACAGAAGACAGGAGGGCAGAAGACAGGAGGACAGAAGACAGGAGACAGAAGACAGGAGGACAGAGAACAGAAGACAGAGAAGAGACAGAGACAGAAGCAGGAGGACAGAAGACAGGAGGACAGAAGCAGGAGGACAGAAGACAGGAGGACAGAAGACAGGAGGACAGAGAACAGGAGGACAGAAGACAGGAGGACAGAGAACAGGAGACAGAAGACAGGAGGACAGAGAACAGAGACAGGAGGAAGAGGACAGGAGACAGGAGGACAGAAGACAGGAGGACAGAAGCAGGAGGACAGAGAACAGGAGGACAGGAGACAGGAGGACAGAGAACAGGAGGACAGAGAACAGGAGGACAGAAGACAGGAGGACAGAGAACAGGAGGACAGAGAACAGGAGGACAGAAGACAGGAGGACAGAGAACAGGAGGACAGGAGACAGGAGGACAGAGAACAGGAGGACAGAGAACAGGAGGACAGAAGACAGGAGGACAGAGAACAGGAGGACAGAGAACAGGAGGACAGAAGACAGGAGGACAGAAGACAGGAGGACAGAGAACAGAAGACAGGAGGACAGAGAACAGGAGAACAGGAGGACATAGAACAGGAGACAGGAGGACAGAGAACAGGAGGACAGAGAACAGGAGGACAGAAGACAGGAGGGCAGAAGACAGGAGGGCAGAAGACAGGAGGACAGAGAACAGGAGGACAGAGAACAGGAGGACAGAGAACAGGAGGACAGAAGACAGGAGGACAGAGGACAGAAGACAGGAGGACAGAAGTCAGGAGGACAGAGAACAGGAGGACAGAGAACAGGAGGACAGAAGACAGGAGGACAGAGAACAGGAGGATAGAGAACAGGAGGACAGAAGTCAGGAGGACAGAAGACAGGAGGACAGAGGACAGAAGACAGGAGGATAGAGACAGGAGACAGGAGGACAGAAGCAGGAGGACAGAAGACAGGAGGGCAGAAGACAGGAGGACAGAGAGCAGGAGACAGGAGGACAGAAGTCAGGAGGACAGAAGACAGGAGGACAGAGAGCAGGAGGACAGAGAGCAGGAGGACAGAGAGCAGGAGGAAGAGACAGGAGGACAGAAGACAGGAGGACAGAGAACAGGAGGACAGAGAACAGGAGGACAGAGAACAGGAGGACAGAGAACAGAAGACAGGAGGACAGAGAACAGGAGGACATAGAA
Organism: Ophiodon elongatus; assembly: GCA_016806645.1. Taxonomy (NCBI): domain Eukaryota; kingdom Metazoa; phylum Chordata; class Actinopteri; order Perciformes; family Hexagrammidae; genus Ophiodon; species Ophiodon elongatus. The sequence continues at coordinate 2,488,358 of JACSYO010001746.1, read as the reverse complement.
CAGGAGACAGGAGGACAGAGAACAGGAGGACAGAAGACAGGAGGGCAGAAGACAGGAGGGCAGAGAACAGGAGGACAGAGAACAGGAGGACAGAGAACAGGAGGACAGAAGACAGGAGGACAGAGAACAGGAGGACAGAAGACAGGAGGACAGAAGACAGGAGGACAGAAGTCAGGAGGACAGAGAACAGGAGGACAGAAGACAGGAGGACAGAGAACAGGAGGATAGAGAACAGGAGGACAGAAGTCAGGAGGACAGAAGACGAGGACAGAAGACAGGAGGACAGAGAGCAGGAGGGCAGAAGACAGGAGGACAGAGGACAGAAGACAGAAGACAGGAGGACAGAGAGCAGGAGGGCAGAAGACAGGAGGACAGAAGACAGGAGGGCAGAAGACAGGAGGACAGAGAACAGAAGACAGGAGGATAGAGGACAGGAGACAGGAGGACAGAAGTCAGGAGGACAGAAGACAGGAGGGCAGAAGACAGGAGGACAGAGAGCAGGAGACAGGAGGACAGAAGTCAGGAGGACAGAAGTCAGGAGGACAGAAGACAGGAGGACAGAGACAGAGACAGGAGGACAGAGGACAGGAGGACAGAAGACAGGAGGACAGAAGACAGGAGGACAGAAGACAGGAGGACAGAAGACAGGAGGACAGAGAACAGGAGGACAGGAGAACAGGAGGACATAGAACAGGAGGACAGAGAACAGGAGGACAGAAGACAGGAGGGCAGAAGACAGGAGGACAGAAGACAGGAAGACAGAGAACAGGAGGATAGAGAACAGGAGGACAGAAGTCAGGAGGACAGAGGACAGAAGACAGGAGGACAGAAGACAGGAACAGAGACAGGAGGACAGAAGACAGGAGACAGAAGACAGGAGGACAGAAGACAGGAGGACAGAAGACAGGAGGACAGAAGACAGGAGGACAGAGAACAGGAGGACAGAGAACAGGAGGACAGAAGACAGGAGGACAGAAGACAGGAGGACAGAGAACAGAAGACAGGAGGACAGAGAACAGGAGGACAGAAGACAGGAGGACAGAGAACAGAAGACAGGAGGATAGAGGACAGGAGACAGAAGACAGGAGGACAGAAGACAGGAGGACAGAAGACAGGAGGACAGAAGACAGGAGGACAGAGAACAGGAGGACAGGAGACAGGAGGACAGAGAACAGGAGGACAGAGAACAGGAGGACAGAAGACAGGAGGACAGAGAACAGGAGGACAGAGAACAGGAGGACAGAAGACAGGAGGACAGAGAACAGGAGGACAGGAGACAGGAGGACAGAGAACAGGAGGACAGAGAACAGGAGGACAGAAGACAGGAGGACAGAGAACAGGAGGACAGAGAACAGGAGGACAGAAGACAGGAGGACAGAGAACAGGAGGACAGAAGACAGAAGGACAGGTATTTGTTTTGAAAATTATATTTCTATTTTTAAAATCAATTATTTAGTCATGTAGAAGAACAAAGTATTGATAGGAGTCGCTCCTTCTAGTAATAATATCCTCATATCCTCTCCCTACCTGAAGGCCAGCGTAGTTCTCAGACAGGCTTTGAAAGGGGGGGGGGGTCTTCAGTCACCACTAACTCTTCCACACGGGCCTTTAGGTAACAGGGATGTATTTCGGTTGTTGTTGGCAGAGGTCTGGACTGTGCCTTATAAGGGGATTAAACTGCTACTTTCCCCATTTTACTGTGGATCTAAGTCACTTACTAACAACAAAGTATATGAATGTGATATTATTGCTATGGCAAACTGCGGCGCATGTACATGCTCCCATGAATTTTGCGTAATTTCTTTGTCTTGATTTATTTATTTGTTTGTTCATTACAGGAGCATTAATGGCATATGACAGAATACATTCATCCACTCGGAAAGGAAGAAAGAAAGAAAAGGAAGCGTGGGGATTGGATTCAATGCTTTGAGCAGGGTCGTCCTTCAATCAGAGAATTGAAGGACGGTTCGATTCCCGGCTCCTCTAGTCCATGTTGATGTGTCCTTGGGCAAGACACTTAACCCCAGATGTCTCCCGTAGCTGTGCCTACGGTGTATGCATGTTAGTTAGTGGAACTTTGCTTGTTAGCCCCTCCCATCAGTGTATGAATGGGTGAATGATGACATGTAGAGGTAAAGAGCTTTGAGTGGTCGGAAGACTAGAAAAGATCTATACAAGTACAGGTCCATTTAACATGACCATTTACCTTCGGCCGGCCAACCAGCCAGACCTGCCGGACCAAACGCCACCAAACTGCCCCAGAGAGGAGAGGGAGGAGAGCCAAGATGGAAGCTAAGCTAACCCAGCTAGGACCTGAGGCTACTTCACTACCCAGCATGCAAAATCAGATGGATAAAATAAGACTTCAGGGGAACCCAGCAACCATATCTTCACAGAGACTTGGCTCCATCGTGGTCCAGGATCAAGCTGCACTTGGGGGGGTGGACAGCAGGACAGAGAGCAGGACTGTGTTTACATCATGATGTTGGTGCTCAAACAGTCAAAGTTGATGGACAATGTTTTCCTCATGTAGAATTTTTTATGTGAATTTGTCGGCCAAATTAAACGATTGTTTTAGTTGCTGCTGTTTAAATTCCTGATGATGCCAATTCAAAAATGCACTCCAGGAATATACTACTGTTTTTGTTTTGTTTGCAGTGTTTTTCTTGAGTTGAAAATGGGCTACAACTGCATTTCGTTGTGCATCGCTGTGTTGCATAATGACAATGAAAGATCCTTGAATCCTTGAATTCCAAATTACAGACAAATAATTTATATGACACAGATTTCATCCCAATTTGTAAATGAATATAAAAGATGAATATAAAATTACACTGCTGCTCCACCAGTGATGCAACTTGCTTGTACACACTGACCTCTTCTGGTTATTAATAGTGATGCAGCCTGTCGTAAAAACACAGGCTGATGGTTTTTGTTCATATTTTATTCAGTTCTGAAGACATAGTGCACACTAACTGAAGACCCCGACTGACTCTGGTCTTAAAAACAAGACTCATTATTCTTCTTCAGGGTAAACTGCTGGATGACTTGAAGAACTAAGAATAAAATGTTCAGCCCACAGCAGATGACTGTCTGTAGCTTTGCATTAAATACCTTATTTCAATATTAAATCCAATATATTAAATAACATAAACTCGCTGCTGATTAATGACGGATGGTAAAAAGTAAAAAAATATTTTCAAGATAACTCTTTCACTGCTTTTGTGAAGAAGGTTCCCGAATAATAAAACATAACTAAAATTCTGCACATGTCAACTTTTGACAAGCTTTTCATTGTTTTCTGAAGTCTGTGTGCATGGACTCCTCTATGTACAAGACACACACACACACACACACACACACACACACACACACACACACACACACACACACACACACACAGTCTATTGTGCCTCCTCAGCTTGCTGTGGAGGAGGTGGAGGTGTTTTGGGCCTGCTCTGCTCCTCTGCTCCTGCCCCGTCAGCTGTTCCTCCTGCTGCTGAGCTGCTGGGGTTTGCCACCTCATTCCCACTCTGGAGGAATTTACGCAGGTCTTTGAGTGCGGGCCTGAGCATCTGAACTAGTGCTAGCAGGGCAGCCTGGGTACCTTCCAGGGCCTGGGCCTGTCTTTCTTGGGCGAATGCCTGAGCCTCCTGGGAGCGCCGCATCATGTGCAGCAGCTCGTTCTGGCCCTCCAGGTGCTGGGCAATCTGTCGGATGTGGACATTGGTGACTCTCTGCTCCTGCAGCAGGCGGGCTGAGTTGAGGGCTATGCGGCTCTTCAGCTCCTGAGGCTTGGCCTGACCCTGAGGAGGAGGCGGGGAAGCTGATGATGAGGCCAGCATCTCCACTGGAGCCTCAACGGCTGCCACCACAGTGGGAGTGGAGTCGCTTACAGTGGTGGTGCAGTACTCCACCACCCCTCCATCCTCCAGGGTGTGGTAAGTTGTTTCGGCTGGAAACAGAACAGGAAAACATTCAAACTATAGTAGAGACCTCCTAATGCCCATGTCACCCACGGCAACAGTTATATTTTAATCACATTCCTAACTTTGTGTACACGTGTGTTCATTTGCCAGCTGCTTCTTAAAATCTCAGAATGAATGATGTCGTTGTGAATGACAGGAGGAGCAAGTGAGTGTTCACTCAGGGTCGCTCATCTTTCATAGATGGATCCAGAAAACAGCTGGATAACATCAGGATGTTGAAATGATGAACAGAGAGAGAGAAGTGGATGGAGGATAGTGGCTCACTGCCGGCTGCTCAACTAATGCTCTAGGATCCAAATCTTTCCTGTAAGCCCCTAAACACCAGATATGGCTGCTGACTGCTCTTTAGAGTTCAGAAATAGGACAGTAAATTAGCAAATATTGGTCTGGACATGACCCTGCTCAAAATCTTGCATACTACAGCATGATGTCAAAAAACTGTATTCCAAACCTCTTTTCAACCTCCCAAAATGAATACATTTACTCACATATTCAAATCCTTTGACTCAAGATGAGGAGAAACAGTAGTGACTGGTAACATAAGAGAGGACACGCGAGTAGATGCAGAAGTAAGCTGTGAAGCAGTTCTTTGTGGGGTGAAGAATGAGATGAATGAGTTTCTCTCATGTTGACACCATACAACTGAAGCTGGCTGTTGTTCTGCTTGGAGCCCGAAGAAGACTTTGTTGAACACTTTTAGTCCAACAGAAAAAAAGAGCAGATTCTTCTCTAATGTATCTTCGTATAAACCTTTTTGCCTCTGATGTGTGCTATCACAGTTTACAATTATCAGACATCTTAATGAATAATCATTCCATGTATGGAGAGCTTCCTTTGATGTGTCCTTTCAACCAAGAAATGCCCTGAGTGATCTGCATGTGTCAGGTTTATGATACCATGCAGGTATGGAGGGGTTAAACAGAAAGACACTTACCATTCAGAGGCTTTGCTTCCTCACACACTGTCCCTGAGCCAGCTGACAGAGCTGAAAGATACACACAGAATAGAAAAGGATGAAAGAAAATATAAATCTAATTATTAGTCTAAAATTAGCAAAAACATGTGTATGGTTCCTCTGCACATTTGCTCTTATCAACATTTATTTACCAAGTTCGGTTGCATTGGTTCTATCAATGGAAAAGCATCAGATCCTGTGAGAAGTGCTTCTCTCCTCTCAACTGACACTTTGCATGTTTTCTTGTCATTAAAAAAAAAACTACCGTAAGTAATCCAGAACACATGTTCAGTTGTGTCTCATCTTCTCAGTTCACTTTTAAAAAGACACTTCACTGTACTCATCAGAAGGGTGAGGAAGAGCCTGGGGATCGGGCTCTGACCCAGGATCGGGCTCTGACCCAGCACGCATCCTATGGGACACTGGATGTGCGCGTCTGTCTGCTCGGTTCTTTTCCTGCTTATTATTGCAGCATTACTCTGAGACTGGAAGTGGACGCGTGCGCGCTCGGCGTGAACACGCTGGTCTACTTACTCTCTGCTAGTGTGACGGTGGTGGCGGTGGTCACTGTTACAGGGAGGCTTATCTCAGCATCCGAGTCTCCTGCAGGTAGGCTGATGATGGTGGCCTCCCCCAGGAGGTTACAGATCCTCTGCTGCATAGCAGTGAGGATGACGGGAACTGGAGTGCAGTCGGCGGCCGTTCCCTCTATCGCAGCCCGCGCCTGGGCCACTTTCCGGCGGACCTCCGTCTTCATGTCGGACCACTTCTTCTTGACCTCGGGCAGCTCTCTGGGGCAGGTGGTGACAGCGTTCACCTTCTTCAGGATGTCCAGCCACGCGTTATTCTTGGCCATGTGGGTGACTCCAGCATTGAAGTGGTTAACCAGTGTGTGTTTTTGTTTCTCTATTTCTTCTACAATAATTTCCACCTCCCTCTCCGAGAAATTCATTTTTCTCTTTTTCGCGATCGATGCCATTATTGCAGAAATTCCTCTTTTGTTGAAGTAATTGTGCGTATTGTACGCAAAAATAGTAGGATTTACTCAATTGATGTGCGCAACGTAATGGCTTCCAGAATCGGCTTCTTCTTCCTACTAACAACGCTTACGTTAGCTGGACGTGTAGTCCCGCCCACTGACACCCTATTGGTTGAATATCTCGCTGTCATGTTTTATTCTATGTGACTATTGGCTTAATCAAACGCCAATACTCAATGAGCTAAATAAATAAATAAAAAATAATTCCCTTATCTCATTTTATATTACAGTCGTAGTTGTTGACTATTCGTTGTTTTATTCTATTTTTACATTTCCACATTTCTGTAACAGCATGCAGGCTTTGCAGGGGGAAAAAAATAAATAAACCGACACATTTTTATAAATAGACAGCAGTAAGGGATGGAAAACAAAGAAACTTAACTTTAGTTTGTGATTGGTTGCCTCACATTTGTACAGTGCTGAGTAAAATGTTAAGCTGTAAAGCAGTTATTTGTGGGATGAAAAGTTTCTCTCATGCTTGACACCATAAAAATGAAGCTGTCTGTTGTTCTGCTTGGAGCCCGAAGAAGACTTTGTTGAACGTGTCCCCAACATTTTAAAATAAAAAGATGCATGCAATATATGACACTAAAAACACAACTAAACAACCAACAATCAAAGAAAAGGATGAAAGAAATCAAAATGCAATCATTAGGCTAAAATTAGTAAAAACATGTGTATGGTCCTCTAATATTTCCCTCCTAAATATGCTCAATTAATGTTTAGATTACTTGTGTGTGTGTGTGTGTGTGTGTGTGTGTGTGTGTGTGTGTGTGTGTGTGTGTGTGTGTGTGTGTGTGTGTGTATAAAGCAAAACCCAAGATGCATATTTATTTACACAATTTTGTATTAGTTGAAAAAGAAAACTCCACCAATAAAAGTTTATTATTCATTCATTCAAAAGCTTGCTTCAATAAAGGGACCCCAAATCTTAACAAATTTACATTATGAGTCAGAAGCCAAGTCTCCTCCAAATAAAGACCGGACACCATATCATTGAGACACACAAACATTAAAGCCTGCTAGGTCTCATATGGCAGTTTTATGGAACTTTCAGAAAAACCCAAAACAGCAAGTACAAGTTTTTGTGAGATGTCTGAAATTAGGTCTGTGATTAACACAATCTGAAGAGATTTGAACGTTTTGTTCTGCAATTTAAAACAGGTCAGTAAATACCCCTCTGATGAATTTATTACGTGTCTTAAAAAAGTCTGAATGCGATGACGAAACGACCTCCCTAGAACACTAATCTTCCTTTAGCAGAGTGGTGGAGACGTGAAGTCATGTGACTGTGGTGGAGTTCCTTTATAGCCTTGAAGATTTTTATTTCACACTTACAAAATCATAAACATGGTGTTCATTTGTGAAGATCATTCAATTCAATTCAATTTATTTTGTATAGCCCAAAATCACAAATTACAAATTCTCCTCAGAGGGCTTTACAATCTGTACACAGACGACATCCTCTGTCCCAGGACCTCTCATCGGTTCAGGAAAAACTCCCCCAAAAAACCTTTAATTGGGAGAAAAAGGGAAGAAACCTTCAGGAGAGCAACAGAGGAGGATCCTCTATCAGGATGGACAGAAGTACAATAGATGTCATGTGTACAGAATGAACAGTATAAGTTATAACAGCAGAAATTATTCATGTAATGAGAGTAGTAGGCATGATGAAAAAGTTATGACTACCATAAATAACAGCAACAGTGGATATAGTAGAATAATAATGATAATAAAAGCAGTAATGGTATTGGTAATACTAATAGCAATGCAACTAATAATAATGATAATAGCAATAGGTGTCGGGCAGGACCAGGGTCCAGATAAAACCAGAACCAGGGTCCAGATAAAACCACGATCCGTGGAAAGCTGTGAGGCGAGAAAGCACAAAGACTCCAGGGAAGAAGTAGAGTTAGTAATGTGCTTTAATGGGACATTAATTCATACAGAAGGAGAGAGAGAAGAGGAGAGAGGAGCTCAGTGTATCCTAAGATGTCCCCCAGCAGTCTAGGCCTATAGCAGTATATCTAGGGGCTGGACCAGGGCAAACCTGAGCCAGCCCTAACTATAAGAGTTATCAAAGAGGTAAGTCTTAAGTCTACTCTTAAATGTGGTGACTGTGTCTGACCCCCGGACTGAAAGTGGAAGCTGGTTCCATAGAAGAGGAGCTTGATAACTGAAGGCTCTGGCTCCCATCCTATTTTTTAAGACTCTAGGAACCACAAGTAGTCCTGCATTCAGTGAGTGCAGTTCTCTAGTGGGGTAATATGGTACTATAAGCTCTCTAGTGGGGTAATATGTTACTATAAGCTCTCTAGTGGGGTAATATGGTACTATATGCTCTCTAGTGGGGTACTATGGTACTATGAGCTCTCCAGTGGGGTAATATGGTATTATAAGCTCTCCAGTGGGGTAATATGGTACTATAAGCTCTCTAGTGGGGTAATATGGTACTATAAACTCTCTAGTGGGGTAATATGGTACTATAAGCTCCTTAAGATAGGATGGTGCCTCACCAATTAAGGCTTTGTAGGTGAGGAGAAGGATTTTAAATTTGATTCTTGATTTTACAGGGAGCCAGTGCAGAGAAGCTAATACAGGAGTAATATGATCTCTTTTCTTAGTTTTTGTTAGTACACGCGCTGCAACATTCTCGATCAACTGGAGAGATTTAAGAGACTTATTAGAGCAGCCTGACAAAAAGGAATTGCAGGAGTCTAGTCTAGAAGTAACAAATGAGTGACCTAATTTTTCTGCATCGCTTTGAGACAGAATGTGCCTGATTTTTTAAATGTTACGTAGGTGGTCCTTGAGATTTGTTTTACGTGAGAGTTAAAGGACAAGTCCTGATCAAAGATAACTCTGAGATTCTTTACGGTGGTGCTGGATGCTAGGGCAATGCCATCAAGAGAAACTATATCATTAGATAATTGATTTAGGAGGTGTTCTGGGCCTAGTAAAATAACTTCAGTTATGTCTGAGTTTAACATCAGGAAGTTGTGGGTCATCAATGTTTTTATATCTTTAAGGCTGCTTGAAGTTTAGTAAGCTGGTTGGTTTTGTCTGGCTTGATCGATAGATATAATTGAGTATCATCTGCATAACAATGAACGTCTATGGAGAGTTGTCTGATAATATTGCCTAAAGGAAGCATATATAAGGTGAATAAGATTGGGCCAAGCACAGAACCTTGTGGAACTCCGTGACTAACGTTGGTGGTCATCGAGGTTTCATCGTTTACATATTCAAACTGAGATTGATCTGATAAATAATACTTAAACCAGCTTAGTGCGGTACCTTTAATGCCAATCAAATGTTCTAGTCTCTGTAATAGGATGTGATGGTCAATGGTGTTGAACTCAGCACTAAGGTCTAACAAGACAAGAACAGAGACAAGTCCTTTATCTGATGCAATAGAAGGTCATTAGTAATTTTCACCAGTGCTGTCTCTGTGCTGTGGTGTTTTCTAAATCCTGACTGAAAATCCTCAAATTAACTATTGTTCTGTAGAAAGTCACATAACTGATTTACGACTACTTTCTCAAGGATCTTAGAGAGGAAGGGAAGGTTGGAGATCAAGAGTGGGCTTCTTGAGAACAGGCTTAATTACAGCTACTTTGAAGGACTGTGGTACATGGTCTGTTAGTAAAGACAGATTGATAATATCTAGTAGAGAGGTGCCAATCAAAGGTAAAACCTCTTTAAGCAGCCTAGTCGGGACGGGATCCAAGAGACAGGTAGAAGATTTAGAAGAGGAAATTGTTGAAGACAATTGTTCAAGGTCGATGGGAGAGAAGTCATCCAAACATATACCAGGGTTTATAGCTGTTTCCAAGGATCGATCGCTACTTGTTGAGGGCAAAATATTATTAATCTTGTCTCTAATAGTTAGAATCTTATCATTGAAGAAGTTCATGAAGTCATTACTACTGAGGTCAATAGGAATACTCTCTGTCAGCCAGGCTACAGTGCTGAAGAGAAACCTGGGGTTGTTCTTATTTTTCTCTATTATTGATGAGTAATAGGCTGCTCTGGCATTACGGAGGGCCTTCTTATATGTTTTAAGACTATCTCGCCAAACTAACCGAGATTCTTCTGAATTGGTGGAACGCCATATCCTTTCAAGCTTTCGCGATGTTTGTTTTATTTTGTGGGTTTGAGGGTTTTCCATGGAGCGAACCTCCTCTGTTTTATTATCTTCTTTTTTAGAGGGGCTATAGAGTCTAGTGTCAGTCTCAGTGAGCCTGTAGCACCATCGACTAGATGATCAATCTGGGACGGACTAAAGTTAGTACAGGAGTCCTCCGTTATATTGAGACATGGTATTGAATTAAATATAGATGGAATCGCTTCTTTAAATTTAGCTACAGCACTGTCAGATAGACACCTGGTGTAGAAACTTTTGCCTAACGGTGTACACTCTGGTAGTATAAACTCGAAAGTTATTAGATAATGGTCTGATAAAAGAGGGTTCTATGGAAAAACTATTAGATGTTCTATTTTAATGCCATATGCAAGAACAAGGTCGAGGGTGTGGTTAAAACAGTGAGTGGGTTTCTGTACACTCTGACAGAAGCCGATTGAATCTAATAATGAGATAAACGCAGTACTAAGGCTATCATTATCGACATCCACATGAATATTAAAATCACCTACAATAATAACTTTATCTGTTTTAAGAACTAAACTTGATAAAAACTCTGAAAATTCAGATAGAAATTAAGAATACGGACCTGGTACACTATAACAAATATAATTGGCTGTATTGTTTTCCAGGTTGGATGTGAAAGACTAAGAACAAGGCTTTCAAATGAGTTGTAGTTTAATTTAGGTTTAGAGTTTATTAGTAGGCTTGAGTCAAAGATGGCTGCTACTCCACCTCCTCGGCCGGTGCCTCGAGGAATGTGAGTATTAATGTGACTTGGAGGAGTTGATTCATTTAGGCTGACATATTCTTCATGACACAGCCAGGTTTCAGTAAGACAGAATAGATCAATGTGATTGTCAGATATTACATAATTTACTAAAACAGCTTTAGATGACAAAGATCTGACATTTAAGAGTCCACATTTAATTCTCCTATTTTGTTGCACTGTTGCGCTGGTGGTGTTAACTTTTATGAGGTTATTATGTACAACTCCTCTTCTGGTTACTTTTGATTTAATTAATTTAAGTGGCCGTGGGGGAAAAAACACAGTCTCTATATAGTTTTGGGTGGGTAACTGCTCTAATGGAAGTGCAGAGAAGGGTGTAAGACTACAACTCTGCTTCATGGTCTGAACATTCGTCATTACATGACCCATTGGTTTTTGGACTGCGGTCTTAAAGCCTTAAGTAAGGCATTTTGTCCATCGCCATCTTGGATATTGTCTGTCGCATTCCTGTTTCTTTGCAAACAGTGAACGTGACCATATTTGGAGAAGTGACACCATGTACCTGTAAATCCCAAGGTCGTCCCGCCCTAAAGCATTATCTGCTTTGACTCTAAATGGACCATAATTTACTAAATGAACATCATGCTGTATTGAAGAAGACCTAAAACTAGCAATTGAGACCATAAACTCATGTTTACAATGTTTACTGAAGTAATAAATCAAGTGAATCAACTTAATCCTTCCTCCACACACTCTTGTCACAACATGGTTTAAACAGGTCAGTAGTAGCTGTTTAAGTCGTCCTCACTCCACCACACACTTTCCTTTCTCTGCACCATCCCTGATCTAAACAAAATGAAAATAGAGTCCAAGTTTGAAAGTAAATCTAAATGCTGTAGTTAAAAGTAGTAGTTACAGCAGCATGGTAGTTAAATTATCTGAAAGAAAGATGTAGTAATTTTCTCACTAAATTGTAATTAATTCAGCCATAATGGTTTCTGCTGAAACTTGAAAGACATTAAATAATGACAATGTTATGCAGCTTGAAAAGACATTTAATGACTGATATATTTGATTTACTTATAACTTAAAAGAAGAGAAATGATGCGCCACCATCACAAAAAATGCTGGTGGGTGGGAGAAATGTTTCTCCACTTCAGTACAAATAGAAATATTATGAGTTTGGTTTAATATCTGTAGTGGAACATGCAGGAAAACTGTTGTTACCAGATTTTTCCATTGGCTCAACATTGTACCTCAGACTTGTAAGGTTGTGTAGCATTATACATCTGAAGAAAAAATAATGGCACCAGTATGGTATACTATTAATATATTGTATTCAATATAATTAGATGTACTTTTATTCCATCTTCTCATTGAATATTATCTGTTTTCTAGTTTTTCAGGAGTTCTTGTGAGGGACTGTCATGGTTGTCAGTCAGGCAGAAAGGTTAATACAAGGAGGGTTAAAAGTGGAGACGTCACAGCTTCATATTGCGTCATATCAACACATGTGCAGTAAAATCTGGTCTGCACCAGATTTTTAATAAAAGACCATAAACAAGTGTTTTCTATTTGAATACATTCTATTGTATATCAGCTACCAGCCATTCCAGCTTACCCAAAAAGTTCTGTCAGGCCAAGCACACTATAAGAGGCCCTGAGCGGACGCCATCCCGTTATCTCTAGCCGTCTGCTGTAACCCTCCAACATCTGCTGTTACACTGAGCATGTGTCATAGCTCAAGACCATGGACCTTTCTCATTTCCCAGTTTGTACCTTCTTGATTCCTTTCCTTGCCTCCTCTCCTCGCGTCGCCGGCTTCACTGATGATTATAAACTAAGTTTAAGGGTAGGAATATCAGGCTAACCCAATCAGAGGCAGAGTAGGGCTTTCCAAAAGCAGTAGAGGATTAGTGCGAACAGCTAGAGTTACCAGCCTTGATGACATATTTAAGGTAAACGTTGCCTTGTTTAAAGAGCTGTTGTTTATTGCTTTGAATTATTTTAATGTTCTTAAACTCGTATCAAGAGCAATCACATCCTAAATAACACATTTAGAGGGAGGGGAACATTTCAAAGTTCAGATTATATAAATTTTCACTCAATTCTTTGATTCATGGTGGTTATCGCAATAGCCGTATATAACAGTCACCTCATGTTTACAGCATTGACGGATCATGGAGCCTCAATAGTTTCTCGAAGTTAGCAGCAAATGCTAGCATAGAATACCAGTGGAATGGATCATTTGTGGTGTAGTTTTAAAAGGTAAGAATGTTCCTCTTCTTTTTTTTGTAAACATTGATGTATCTACATACATGTGTCGGTATTCTATATGAATATTGTAAATCATTAATGCTAAATTGATTTATTGACTACTGATTACCAGAAATGGCAGTTATGTCTCTCCGTTTTGTAAAGCTTTCCACGCATTCATTGTACTTCTGTCCATCCTGATAGAGGATCCTCCTCTGTTTCTCTCCTGAAGGTTTCTTCCCTTTTTCTCCACGTTAAAAGGGTTTTTGGGGGAGTTTTTCCTGAACCGATGAGAGGTTCTGGGACAGAGGATGTCGTATGTGAACAGATTGTAACGCCCTCTGAGGCAAATTTGTAATTTGTGATTTGGGGCTATTTAAAATAAATTGAATTCAATTCAATTCAAATTGACCCCCAAGTCACGTGACGACCAAGCACTTCGAACTTCCGTTGACGCGACTCTCTCATTTTACGGCTTTGCCTCACCTCATGCCTAAACCTAACTATTCCAACCAACGAGAACCAGCCAATCAGAGGCGGAGTAGGGCGGGTCATGTCTTGCACGTAGCACGAGTCTTCATTTAGCCAGCGGGCCACCGGCTTATCGGAACCAAGTATGTTAGTCTTCTCAGTCGGCAACTTAACGCATTTACAAACACAAACATCTTATTCAAAACGACCTTTAACTGGAACCTCAGTGTTGGTGCCGAGCGGTACACGAGCTGTGTATAAACTCCGACCTGCGGGGCTTGAAGTCCTCTCTGAGCGCGGTGAAAGCGCTGAGCGCCTCGGCTCCTCTTAGCACCGCGGAACGTTTCACCGGCATCTTCCATTTCAGTTAACGTTAATGTTAGCTGTGCGTTGAAAAGCGCTCGCTAGCTGAGCTCATTTATCTCGCTAGCTGAGCTCATTTATCAAGTTAAAATATATAGAAGAACCATTTTCGTCTCAAGTGAACTCCGCAAATGTGTTTGTGGTGAAAAGTGTGGTTTGTTAGCTAACCGGCTTCTGGTCGCTTTTCCTTTTCCTGTGGCTGAAGTGGAGCAGTGTGACGTGGTGGTCGGGCTCGGGATACGGTAGAAGCGTGGCCCCAGAGAACCCTCATGATATACCAGAAGGGTTCGTTGATGACTCCTTTGCTCAGTGATGTAATCTGCCAGTGCCGATCCGGCGAGACCCACCGAGGGATCGACCCGGGTGGTGGGGGCGGGCACGCCGAAGAACCCTCCTCAGCTCCCCCATCTAAACCTGTCCCCCGACAGCCCGTCGCTGGGGACTGCCACGCGGACCCCTGTCATTCAGCGCATCCATGTGACATATGTGGAGGGCCCGAGCAAGAGCACAGACTGAAGGTGTTGTTTCAAGTCCTGGATGTTAACGGGGATGGAGGCATTTGTGTCAACGACCTGACAATTGGGCTGAAGAAACTAGGAGTACATCGCACTGAACATGAGCTCAGGGTAAGTGGACCTATTTCAGATCAGTTGTATGAGCTGCTCGGTTTTTTATCAAATATTTCCTATCCTGTTGAGGAGCATTTCCCATTGGGAGACAACGTGCAGGGAGAAGTGCCCAACCGTAAGCAACAGTAGAGATGGACAAATGTGCAGTACAACAAAACACAGTAGACATATTTTGAGGAAATACAAAGTCATAAGTAAATCAAATTTAACATGTGTACATGTAAGTTACCTAGCAAGCAACAATGTGTAGACCAAAAGAAATGTGGACGTGTCAGTTAAAGCTGTGGTTGGTCGCAAAGGGGATGTCGAGGGTAGAGTCTTCGTTCCAGCAGCATTACAGTGACAGGATGTCGATGTGAAGCAGGTTCGTGAAACTCTCCAGTGTAACGCACATCGATAGGTGGGGTGGGCGATAATTCAATATGATAATTCATCGTCTTTCAATGGAATCATATTGTGATGGAACAATACATTGAGATATCGTGATACACAGTTTCGTCATCTGAATTGATAATAAGCACTCACTAACTCTAATTTCTCAGAAAATCAGATTATTTTGCATTAAAGTTCTTAATTCATTATGAAAAATTCTGACACATCATGCAGTAATTGTAATCTTAAAGTACTGGCTGCAGCTGCACAAAACCGTGCAGTGTCAACTAATAAGAGACCTTACGACAGCATGGATGATCCATCCAGCATCGTAAGACAGGTGGTAATAAAATGTTGTGTGGAGAATGGCTCATAGAAGAAGTGGCTTTGTGACTTTGTTGGGTTAGTGAGAGACGGCATAAGAGGGTCTGTGTCAAGCCAAGAACGATATTAAATGAGCTTGAATTAGCAATTCAAGAGCATAAATCTTTAAATTGTGAGCACAGATTTTTACATCAACAGTACTACTATTACTAATTTGAGAGCAGGAATTATTAAACTGGTGGTGCAGTGGCTAGCACTGTCACCTCACAGCAAGAGGGGCCCAGGTTTGATCCCCGATCCTGTGTGGAGTTAGCACGTTCTCCCTGTGGCAGCGTGGGTTCCCTCAGGGTTCTCCGGCTTCCTCCCACAGTCCAAAGACATGCAGCTTAGGTTAATTGAAGGCTCTAAATTGCCCGTAGGTGTGAATGTGAATAGTTGTCTATCTCTATATGTGCCCTGAGAAACTGGAGACCTGTCCAGGTGAACCCCACCCCCGGTGAACCCTGCCTTCACTCAATGTCCACTGGGCTCGGCTCCAGCGCCCCCGGCGACTAAATAGGATAAGCGGTTTGGATAATGGAATGGA